>OMLB01062625.1:35956-51023 GCA_900302555.1 Myripristis jacobus | reverse complement strand
ACACTGTGCATTTTGACAGACATGACAGTGCTCTGTGTCTTTTTCATTTAAATTTATTAACAGAAATTTATTAACATTTAATATGCAGGAATGAGACCTTTTGTGAATACATGGCACAATCATATTATATACATTCTTTATGGAGACAGTGCACAAACATGGTGTGGGGGGAGGGGAAAATAGAGGAATCTTAAAATGACCCTTCAGTGGATTTTGATTGACATGAGCCAAGTGAGAAACACTGACTTATTTTTTTTTTTTTTAAGTTAAAAATGTTCATATAAAGAAACATCGCTATTACCAAGAAAGAAAACAGTATACTACTCTTTTGTCGCACATCAACTTCTATATACAAACTAAGGACAGGTAATTCACACAAACCAAAGGGAGAAATCTACCACAGTGCTAGGCTGGAGCCTTTTTTATACTCTGTAACTGTAATATACATAATTTTCTTGAAAACACAACAATCACATGTGCAGTTCATCACCACACCTTGTCAATGAAACTACATAAGAGCAAACCTATGTTTCCTCTCCAGCTTATAATGCTTACAAAGCTCATTGCACATTTTTTCCCCACATAAGTTTTTTTTTTTTTCTTAGTAGAATGCTTGTGTGAATGAGTGTATTAATAGGTGAGGTTAACACAGTCTTTAAGTGGCAGTTCGTTCACTGGAACCCAACCCAGAGCGGGAGGGTCAGAGTTCAGTGCCCTGTTAAATAGTCCTGGGTAGAGTCTGAAGCAAAGGAGTCTGCATCCTCGTTATCGGAGTCTTCACTGCTGTCATCAGCAGCTGGCTCCCCAGACAGGGCGATGCGGGCGTAGTCGTCGGTGTCGATAGACTTGCAGAAGTGGATGGCATATTTCAGTTTCTCTTCCAGCACCTGCTTACAGGAGTATCTGGGCAACTTCAGTAGGAAGAAACATGTGTAGGACTCCGGGAGGAAGTGGTCTGGGGGGTTGTACTTATCCAGCACCTTGAGACAGTAAAAAATGAAATGTTAGCAGGCCTGCAATTATGTTGATGGTAGAACATCATAATAACATATTACCATTTGATTATTTAAGGAACACAATGAAATTTTATGATGCTTTTGCAACATCTCGTGGCTACCAGCATCCACGTCTCTGTACAGACACAAGAGGTCGGGAGTTATAAGCAAAATAGTATTCATTTATACTAGAGGCAATAAATAGTTTAACACCACAAAACAGGTTAGGTTCACATTTATGGTTAGAACTGTTTAGAGGAGGTACAAGCAGTATCAGGTCAAGCAACAGCCATAGAATACAAACATACTGTTATATTTTAAGCTACGTGCTACAATAACACTGTTTTGATGCCTTGAAATTTGGTGGAATGAAACAGTCTCTACCAGAAAATAGTCCCTTGGGAAATATTTGGTCTACACAGTACACTATCAGTTCCATGGTTAATGAAAGGCAACAATTTTGTTAGCCACAGAAGCAGAATATTGTAAAGTTGGTATTTCAAACAAAAACTCAAATTTAGAAAACAAGGGATTTTGATGATATATTGTTTGCAATGCGTCACATCCATGCCTGGTTTCTCACCTGCACAACAAAATCTCGACCACGGAAGTCAGCGATGGTTCGGGGCAGACGTGTGCGACCCCAGACGAATCTGAGGAAGAGAGACCTCTCCGTGTTGGAGAAGGACTCCATTACCTCCCAGAACCACTGGATGAGTGGCGCCGTGGGCTCCACTCCCTTGTAAGTAGCCACGGACTTCAGCAGGTGGAGAGGGATGTCTGGGCTTCCACACACCTGGAAAGTTACAGTGGATAAGCGACTAGCAGACAGAACATTTCATGTGAAAAAGAGGCAGCGTGTCAGGGGTTAAAAAATGCCTTCCTTTACCATGGTTTCCAGTTCGTAACCAGTGAAGAGGGAGAGCAGAGGGACAGGAACCACTCGGGCCATTCCTTCCCGCACTGCAGACACCTGTTCATCAAACTCATGGAGCCTGCAGGGGACACAGCACAGAGGAGTGAGCACAGCAAGAAAGAGGGAGACACGTATGATGGTGCACACATCAGAAACTACACACAAACACACTAACACACTAGAAAATGTGTTCAATAGAGGCTGACCTCCGCCAAGGAGGCAGATCCAATAGCACAGTACGTCTCCGTTCCATCAGCTAGTCGGAGCTCATACTCACATATTAAAATCAGTTGAACCACCCACACTTGTGTTACATATGCAGCAACTAAACAGATTGGTGTGAAAATTTAATCGACTTTTCCTTGGCTCAGGACCAACCTTTCCACAAAGTTTCATGTAAATCCTTTAAGACAGTTTTGAGATATCTTGCTCACAGATAGACAATCAATTATACAAACTCTGCCACCTCCTCCTACAAAAATGAGCAGCCACTCATTCAGTAGGTTCCTTCACCTGTAGTTTATTGCTAGGCGAACGTATTCTGCGCGGTTCTCCAGAGTGATGTGGGAGTACTTAGAGCTGAGCTGGATGTCCTGGCCGCTAGCATTGGGCACTGTGAAAGGCAGCGTCATGGCCTCAAACTCCTCAGCTGTGGCCTCGTTGTCCCGGATGTACATCAAACCAGGGATAAAATCCTTATCAACCTGTGGAGAACAGTCAGATCAGCACCGAATGTATGAACAAGGGAATGGGTTGTCACTGAAAGCACACACACAATTATCAGTGTAACTGCACATCGTACAGTGCATGCATGCTTCATTGGGCAACAGCACACACACATTCTTGTCTTTCTATCTTTGAGAGGATATTATATTGTTTTCATTTCATTTTTTTTTTTTACATTTTTTATACCTTCTACAGCCTTTCCCTAATCTTAACCATAACCAACACACACCTAAACCAAACCCTGATGCTAACCTTAACCTAAACATAATTCTGCCCTTAACCAGTAAGACACAATTTGCCCTTTTTAGTTGTCAGGACCAGCCAAAATGTCCTCACTTCCTGCTCTGTTCGTTTAAAAACACTCACACGCCCACACACACACGTGCCCACTAAACTGTAGTGCGATCTGACAGTGATTCACGCTTGCTGGAGTCTTGTGCTGAATTCATGATTTACCATCTAACCTTTCTCCTATCTCAAGGCAAAACCACACAACAATGGCAGCTTTGTGAAAAAAACTGCCTTTTCCCACTCCAATACTATCCCAAAGACATTTCAGGAGCTCATGATCGCAGCGTGAGGGCAGGAGGAGAGGACTGGTTTAAGTGGTAATCTGGGCAGGAATGTACAGTCAAGCATTCAACTTTACAATAAAGATTTATATAACAGATCATATGGGCAAGAATTCTTAT
The DNA here is from genome assembly GCA_900302555.1 of Myripristis jacobus. Lineage (NCBI taxonomy): Eukaryota > Metazoa > Chordata > Actinopteri > Holocentriformes > Holocentridae > Myripristis > Myripristis jacobus. Next base: position 47,694 of record OMLB01062625.1, on the reverse strand, counting down.
GTAATTTAGGTGAAAAGACACATTCCTTGCAGCTAAGAAGCAAGGACAGTAATTCCTTTACCCTAAAACAATGATAAGCACTCAAGTGGTGTTTCATGGGTCTCAGGTTACATCATTTGTTTTAACTGTTTATTATAGGATCCCCAATAGCTGATGCTGTAGCATCAATCTAGACTTCCTGGGGTCCATAGTTTCATTAAAAAATTGTCACATGCAGAATATTACCTACATTATGTTGTAATAATACATGTAATATTGTTCACCTCTTGCCCATTAAATAATTTGTGATGCTAGATTTTCATACTAAATCAATCATTATTATGGGAGCAGTGAGTACTGTATACACACACAGAGCTCCCCTGTGCACAATGCAGCAGGACAGTATACATACCTCACTGAGGTCAGCAATGGTCAGGTTCATGCCTGCCAGCTGTTTCCATACTGGCTCAGCCAGATTCAGGCTGAGGGGGCTGCCAGTACGGATGGCAATACCCAGCAGAACTCCTAGAGGAAAATAAGGCAGAGTGAATTACTGCTGCAGATCCCAGCAGCTCAAACATGGACTGTCAAAAATTCAAATTTGTGACTCGGTGTAAAACTTACAAAAGTGAAGGAAAGAAAATTATTGCTATTAAATGAAGCATGCTAAATAGCTCAGGACAGACGTATAATTAGTGAATATGAATCATTCATACATATTGAAATGAATATGCATGTTATAATTTTTTGAGGATTAATACCAGGAATAATTGATGACATTATACCTAGAAAGCGGAACATGCTCATGTGAAGAGATGACTTGGCTGCGGGGTTGAGCAGGAAACAGTCCCTGTTGGCACCTGACTCGTCACGGCCATTGGGGGTGACGATGAGGAGTGGAGTCAGACCGTTCTGCAGCTCCTCACACATTTCAGCGATGGACTCGCTGTAGCCTCCACCGCAATCATCCACCGACTCCCCTGAGAAAAGATCGTGCAAAGACAAGTGTACTCGCAATTCCCAGAGTGCGGTCATGTCTACAGATCCTCTGACGGCAGTGATAAAACAAAGAGCGATAGGAGCACTGGCACAGGCACTCAAGGAGGCTACTGAACATCAGCTGTGTCCATCACTTTGTTGTGTTTGTTCTGCTGCTAATTTAAGTTTTACAGAAAAGAACTGCAGAGACCTGATGAAAGTTGGTACATCAAGCCTGTGTTCGACTCCCCTCTTTACTTCACAGCGTAGACACTGGAACCTACCCACAAATTTGACCTTCCAGACCCGATGAGGGAGTAGCAGGCTGTCTGGGCTGAATGAACTCATTTTGGCACACATCTGACCAAATACAGACTTTGTTCCGTCTGGTCCTGCCAGGCCCCCTTTGCTACGAGAACGCTTCACCTGTGGGGCAAAGAAAAAGAGATCATGGTTGCATCTGTGTGTCTCTTTTCTCCTCTTGTTAACTTCCTGCAGGATAGTGAGGAAACACTGATGGGCATGACTTCCTGAATCTGACAGCTCTCCACACCACACATGCAGCCAGCACTACACGGGGGGTGAGGGAATGCAGTGGCCCGAGTTGAGACTCTATGTAGAGTAAAGTCTACGGCTCAGTCCAGGAACCCCAGCAGACAGACTGGAGCACGGTTCACCCGCCACACAAAAATCCCCTTATGAAAGACATCACATGTAATGCTCAGGAGGAACCCTGCCTGCCTTGAACAACCACAGTGAGAATGAAAGGAGGGAGGGAGAAGTGAACTACAGTAGGAGTAAGAGTAAGAGGCTTGAGAAAGCGCAGATAAAGCTGGTTATGAAATAGATTATGAGGGCAGATACTAACAGTGTATGCTGCTTTTATGTATTTTCTACTGTACCTGGATCCGATTGAGCTCCACCACGGGTCCATGCTGTCTGTCTCTTACCATTGTGGCTTGAACTACCTTCCGGAAAGCAGCTTCCTGTTCACAGACAAAAATAGGTTCCCACAAGATAAGAGGCATGTGAATATTTCATTCATTTTTTCTGTGCTAAGCACATAATTTTATTTCTTTTTGACACTGTCATGCAATACTGTGTCTATGTGTTTGTGCGTGCATGTTTGGTCTTTAGAGTCCTGCCGCCCCACCTTGCCCTGGGAGATGAGGATGCCCCTGAGTGTGTCGAAGCCCACTGAGGGGCCGTGTCCTGTCTGGCCCAGCCTACCCTCCAGGTCAAACATGGGTATACAGGGGCAGAAGAGTTCTGAGATGTGATGCAGCAGGAGCAGCCTATTCCTCAAGGCCATGATGGGAATCTCCTGCAGGTGGTTGTACTCCATGGGCACCTTGAACACAAAGACACATCAGTGACTGACACCATAGTGAGTCCTTAAAGGTCCACATGTGGCCTCTGTGTATAGATGCTCTCCGTTTGAAAATCTTTGCTGCCACCTAGTGGGAAGTACTGAACAGAAACGAGAACTTCTCTCTATTTAGCACTGTACTGAAGTACAAATACACAGGGAATGGCAGTTTAGGTTGAATTTGAAGCATTAGCCAGTACATTACCTGTGCAGGTAGTTTTCCAGCATTGGTGGGCTTGCTAGTGGACCAAGCGAGGGTGTGAGCAGAGCCACAGGCCACCCTGTTGATCTTCTTGCCCTGCAGCGCAGCCACCAGACGAGGCCTCTGGATGGCATTGGTGGTCCCGTCTCCGAGCTGGCCCTCATCATTGTCACCCCATGTGTACACTTCTCCTGAGCCAAAATAAAACAGCAATGCTTTTTATGCAGCCCAAATATCACCCTAGTCACAAGATGGTAACCAGGCTTTACACAACAAACTGCTCCAAAACAGTAAAACGATTCATGAAAAAGTAGTAAGAGGATGATTGAGAACATGGATATTGAATTGTACAGTGACATAACTCAGTCCTCCCTACCATCCTCCGTGCAGCACACACAGTGGAGTGACCCAGTCGCAATGGCAATGACCTTTTTCCCCTGTAGCCCCTGGACCTGTCTGGGTCGGCGAACATGGTCATCAGAGCCATGGCCCAGCCGATGGTAATCACCTTTACCCCTGGGATCACACAAGCAAATACAAACATCTCCAATATCTGACTGATACAAGTTGGCATAACCAAGGTTCTACAGTTTATTGTTGCAGACTTACCATGTGTACACTGCTCCCGACTTGGTGAGAGCCACAGAGAACTGTGAGCCACACTCCACCTTGACCACACCCAGGCCAGTGAGAGAGTCAATCTGCAGACAAGGTACACATACACCAAAAAACAAACATAAATAAATGATAAAATATGTATAAGAAATCAATCAATCAATGTTTTTATGAAGACGGTCATAAAAATGTTCATCATCATCATCACATTCATGTTCATCCAGCATGTCCCTTGGATGATGTCACTCATTGCAGCACAACATGCATCAAGCATAACTTGTGGGCTGTGGTTACCAGTTTATACCTCCAATCTCATTTTCCATTTAAAAAGAATGAAAACATTTTGAAGGACTTAAAAATGCATTCGAGACTATGAGGGAAGACAGAGAAAGTGTCAATCTTCAGTTTGTGCCAATTAACCCTCTGGCCAGCAATTAAAAGTCTGTGTAGGGTTGTGGACTGAGGAGGAGATATTTTCACTGTGTGAGGCAACATCATGCTTACTAATGAGCTGAGCAAGTTTGGGTCACACCTTTGTTAACAATTTGAATATACTGCTAACTGCATCACCTCCACAGATAGTGTGCTGCAACGCGCGCCACAATTGCTCTGGGAGGCTTGCAGTATTTTGAATTTGCAGATGTTCCTGTTTGGCTCCAGATTAAGTTTACAGACATACGACATGCTTGGCCACTACGACCTCATTACTTGAAAAAGTAATGAGGTCAAACTAGGAAGCTGTCAGCTATATGATATTGTTGAGCTCTTAACCTCTAAATCCACCAGGCCTCAGTCTCTACACTAACAGGACTAAACAGATGCACTTACAAAGCAATGACTGTGGCTACTGTTGTTACTACAGGACAATTGAAAACCCATTTGAAGCATGGCACTGTTGTTCAGCCGCCTTCTAGTGTTTGACACAAAAGTCTTTCGTTCCAGTAAGGGAAAAAAATAAACTTCAGGAGTAAAGGGACGCTCCCAGTTGACACTGAGGCTTGCTGCTGTGTAATAGGCCATACCTTCATGGGTACTTTGCAGCCATCGCTTCCTCCCCGGCCTAGTTTGCCATAGTCCCCATCTCCCCAGGACCAGACCATGTCATCATCTGTTAGACACAGAGTCTGGGCATCCCCACTGCCACAGGCTACATCGATGACCCTGTGACCCTGCAGTGCATCAACCTGCAAAAAATAAATAAATCACAGACACCAGCATCAGCTTCTCCTCCCAGAGGATCCCCTGAGAACGCTTGTCAGAGTACAGCAGAGCAAACACTCTGAATCCTGTCCAAACACTGACAGACTCTCCTGCCTTACATGCTGCTGGACTGCACCAGGGAGCCTAAGAGTTATTTTCACAAGCCTGTTTAGTGTACTGGCAAGCCTGCGGACATTTAAATAAAGGCAGTCTAGTCAATTTCGAATAAAGTGAATGTATTAACTGTAGTACTTTCTTTGGGTTGTGAAAAAAACTGTGCTAAGTGGCTGCTGACCAGTTTGGGTTTGAGCTGGTCCTCGCTGTCTCCGTGGCCCAGTCGGCCGTAGCGACCTTTGCCCCAGGTGTAAAGCTCTCCACTGGCTGTAATGCAGGCGCTGTGTGCTCCTCCAGCCGCAATATCCACCACCTCCACCCCCCTCAGGGACTCAATCACACGAGGACGGTCACAGGGACTGAAGTCAAGAGGAGTCACAGTCACTACAAAAACATAATCTTTAAACTGTCTTAATACCTGAATCTCACAGTAGCATGGTTTTACAGCGTTACAGTGTTGTTATGACGACGGCTTGGTTCTGGATTAACAGTTTGTGTATTGTGAACTGAAAAATTAAGTTTGTAATGTGACATATTTGAGTCGGTATTGACCTCCTATTCCCATGGCCTAGTTTTCCATCCTCCGCCTCTCCCCATGAGTAGACTTCTCCCTCAGATGATAGAGCCAGGCAATGCTTTCCTCCAGAATTCACAGCCACTTTCCTGATGAAGACATGTTGGATGGATTCCAGCAGAGTGGGGGTGGACACTGACTCAGTGCCACCAATCCCCAGCCTGCCCCCAGCTCCATATCCTGTGGCATACAGCTGAGGGTCAAGGCAATAACAATATATTAGTATGGCATTATATAGCGACTGTCTCTGTAGGTCATCAAATTCAAATTGTCAATCAATATTCAGACTAGACGGTGTTACAGTTGAGGAGGTACAGTGTGCCGCCTCTGAGATTTTGTTTCATATTTCAGACAGCCAGGAGTCTTCAGTATGAGACAAACCTTTCCATCCGCAGTGACAGCGAATAAAGTCTGCTCCCCTCCAATAAGCTGGACAGGGCGCAGCGTGGCGAGGGCTTCGGTTGGGGTGGGCACTTTAACCTTTGCCCCCTCGATGCCCCCAAGTTGACCTCTGTGGTTGTGGCCCCAGCCGTAGATGGTCCCACTCCCCCCAGCGGAGAGAGTCCAGTCGTCTGGCCGCCGGTTCATCCACTGCACAAGCTGTTCGTCCTGCTCACGCTTGAATAAGTCGTGACTCTCGTGAAGTCCATTCATGCTCTCATGCTCAGCCATCAGCTCACGAATTTTCTTGGTAACCTTCAAAGGGAAGGGAATAAAGAAATAAAAAAAACTACTTAACACTCCTGGGTCAAAGTATAATGAAGAGAAGTGAAGGCTAGTACTGACAGCACGGCCTGGCCCACCCTGGTGCACCTACCTCATCAAGGAATGGTCTTGGTAGAGGGGTTCTCTTGTCCAGAGCTACAGCAACTCTGGAGGCCGTGCAATACCGGCGGAACCATGCCCACTTATGGGTTTCGGCACAGCAGGGTAAAGTGTCCAATTCAAGGTCGCAGGCGAGAGCAACCAACACCTGGAGGTAATGAAAACATTAGCATGTGACTGAAAATTACATCTAATAATTGATGCTAATTTGCTACACACCCAACATATGGTGGGACTCTGCGTTTTAAGAACAGAGTCATGAGCATACCTTGAAAAATGGACTGTGGAGCAGCTGCTTCCCTCCCCTGACAATGGGGTCCTCGTACTCATACTGCCTCTGCAGAGCTTCTGGTAGCCCTTTCACCAGCGCAGCCAGCGCACTGCCAGTGAAACTCTTGACATTGAACAGATTGAACATTTGAATTAGAAACTTGGCTGTATTTGACTAATTAGAGACTTGACTCTATTTAATGTCTCCACTGAGCTGTTCAGTGAACATTTCCCATCTGTGCAAATGGAAAGTGCTCACCATTGAGCGAGCCTCGCCTTCACTGTCCCCCAGCAGCCTGTTGATGTTGATGGACTGGCCGTACTCAGTGGTCAGGAGCTTGCGCAGTCTCTGTAAAGCCCACATTCTATGTCCAGCGGCTGCAGAAAAAATAAATAGTTACAATTATAATATAACTCAACCCTAAGAAATAAATAGCAACAGAACTGCATGCATCATAGACATAAAAAATAAATGCAAGTATGCAAATCATTTTTGTGTTTATTTGTCCTGTGGTACAGTCTATACAACTGATACACTGTGAACTGAGGATGAATGAGTGCTTCTTCGCTTCATACCCAGTGCACTAAGCTGAGCACAAGCAGCAAGTGAGGCAGCCAGACGGGGTACGATGCTCCTATTGGAAGCAAAGTTGAGCCTGAAGTCCAGCAGACACGTGACCAAATCCATGGAGGGGCAGGAGAGGATGCAGCGATCAGACAACAAGTCTTTGGGACCTGGTAAAAGATGCAAGGGCTCAGAATCACAAGCTGAGGCAGTGTTTCTATCTGTATTGACATGTAGGCAAACATCTGGTGACAGCACCAGGGTCAAGGTGTCAGTGTATCTGCTTGGAAAAGCTCACCAGCAGCAGGCATGATGGGATAGACAGTGAAGCGCCAGCCCCAGCCATTGACCGAGCCATCACTAGTGAACTTCCATTTGAGTTCATCCCCTGGGATCCTTAATTCACTGGACCAGTCAGACCACTCCCGACCTGGAAACACACACCACATGTCACAAAATAGATTTTTGATCCCTTACTTGCGCTTGTATTTGAAGGAGGGCAGTGTTTTGATCTGCCTTTTATCACCTGATCTAACAGAGACAATCCTATTGGCTCCATCCATGATTGTTAAGGGATCATGGCGTCTCTCAGTGGAACACTGCCGGTCAAACTCCACCCTCAGACCCTCCGCACCTACAAAACAAAATGAGTGCTGATTAAAAAAGCCTCTGTATTCAGGAATCCACATGGTGGGAAACTGTATAATGTACAAAAAACAAACAAAAAAAGCACCAACTTTGAAATGTGCTTGTTACTATCACTAGTTAAAACTAGTAATAGCAAGTACATTTTTTTGTTTTGTGCATTCTACAGTTTCTCACCTGTTGTATGCATATATGTTGCAGCTTGTTATGTGCACTGTTTATGTGTGGTGTCTTGCAGGTAACCTGGATTGCCTCCAGTCATTATTGGGTGATTGTGAACAACTGCTAGACACACTTTAAAACCCCCAGATATATTCACTCACTCTCTCGTGTAGCATATCTCTGCAATACCAGAGGCTCTAGTTTCAGGACCGCATTTCAAGGACATTTTGCAAGTGACTGAGACAGTGTCCTTTTAATGGTTTTGTTGCCTAAACCAAACCAAGTGCTTACCAACACTCAAGACTGGGGTCCTCGGACTGCGGTCCTGAAACTGCAGCCTCCTGTACTGCAGACACATAATGCAGACACATCCAGACTCTGAAGCAGCAGTGTCTCCAGAAGCAAACAGTTTGCCCGCCTCTTTCCTTACATTTGAATTACAATAACCACATTATCTATAACATGCCAAGACTGCCTGACTCCTTTATGTTGCTTCCCTCTGGGCTGGGGTCATAACATAGTGGAGGCTTCTTCCATAAACAAGCATGCCTGCTTTATGTAGAGCAAAGGCAGCAGGGAAGGAACTACTGGTTAGAGACTAAAAGTAACAACCAAATTGTGTCCAAAGTATGTTGTCGAGTGTTCTGCATCGAGATCCTGTAACTTATCCGGCTCACTCAAGTTGCTCTGCTATACATAAGAGCAACAGCTGAATTCCTAAAACACCATTTTAATTGTAATATGTAGCACTCCGTCCAATGGTTTCTGTTACATTTGTCTGATGCAACAAAAATCATCTGAGGGATTCTGCGTTTTACACTTCACCTATTATGTTTTACCTGGGATCTTGACGGTGCCGCTGGTAGAGGTGTCATCTGTGTACGGGTGGCTGCTCTCCACCACCACAGGCTGGGAAGACAGACGGCCACTCTGGGAGTCTGTGGCCACGTCCTCCAATTCAGTGACACACAACTCTAGGAGCATGTCAGCAACCTGAACACCACAGAGACCCACAGAGGGAAAATGTTAACAGTGGTCTTCCTAGAAATCGTGACATGTACACGCACAGGATCACAAACACAGGGATGCGGTACTTCACCTGTGGATAAGCCGTGCCCATGCCAGACAGCACAGCAGAGAGCACCTCCTTGCCCTTCTCCCCAGAGCGAAGAGACACTGCCAGTTTGAGCAGGTCCACCATCACCCGCGTGTCATCAGGTACCAGCAGACTGGTGAACTCATCCAAGTACTGAGGTTCTGGGCCCACTACTTTACTCTGGCTCTCGGAGTCCTTAAAAAAATGAGGAAAAGACGTTAATGTTTCAGCGGTGTTATGGTGTATAGCTGGCATTGCTGACTGACCAAATTCACAGACAAAGGGCAGACCTCTTTTGTCTTGGTCATGGTCTCAGCGATGATGCTGGCGGCTCCAGGGTCATCTGTGACCGGGATGAAAGGACGTGAGGACGCTCCAGAGGCAGACGGAGTAACTGCTGATGATGGGGTGACAGCATCTTCTGAGGAGGTGACCTGTTCTCACATAAACACAAATGTGTTTTAGGGCCATGTTCACACTATATTTATTTATTTATTTATGTATTTCCTAAATATCCGGGACCTCTGTACAGTAAAAGCTGGACAGAAGCGTCCGACTCCCACTGTCACAGTTCCTCACCTCTCCCTTCTTGTCTTGCCAGGGATTAGGGCTGACCCGCTCCTCTATTTCAGGGGGGCCAGGGGGGCCTTCTTCATCACTCACACTTGATGAGGAGGAAGTGTCTGAAGGGGGAACAGGTGAGCTGGAGGGACACTCCACCGGCAGCATCATACATGCTGGCATCAGAGCACCAACCACCGTATCTCTGGAGAACAGCAAACATTTCATCAACACAACACTTTCTCAGGACATTTAATACTGCACTGCTTTTACAATCCTACCGCAGCGAAAAGTCACTCATGTCTCCAGCTTGTGAGTGGAGCAGCTAAGACTTAAACCCTCTTCCTTGTTCTTTGTAAACTCCTCTTCCAGATTCACATTATAAAAAACAGTGTATTATCAAAACCCAGGGGACATCATACCTAGCATACATAATTTGCAGGGCCGAGAGCACATGAGACAGGGCCTGCTGTTTGGCCAGGTTGCCGTCCAGAGAGAGGAGAATTTTGGCCAGTGAGGGCCGGTTTGGCTTCACGCTGCTCTGTCCGCTCATTTTGTTGCTCACAGAGGATGAGTCACTGTCTGACTGGACGCCTGTAGAGTGTAAAAAAAAAAAAAAAAAATCATTGGCCACCTCACATTTTGATTACTACCTTCAGGTTCAGCAAAGCCTAAGTGTTTGGCCTGTGTTAACACACTGCGAGGAGACGGGGAATTACCCAAATAGGATGCTCCAAGAGAGTCCCTGGCCGTCTGGAAAAGGACTGGCTCATGAACTGAAGGTGTGGTCACATCCACAGTGGTCCAGGCCACGCTGTGGGAGGAGCCACACGCCACACGAGTGATCTTCTGGCCCTCCAGACCCTGTACCAGAGTCGGCTTTCTGTTCACCGTGGTCGTGCCGTTCCCCTGCTGTCCATGGTCATTGTCACCCCACGCATACACCTGACAGAGGAAGAGAGAGGACTCAACAATCAAAGCATTTCTACAAATTTATCATGGGAGGATTCAATACATTTTGAAGACCCTATTTCCGACCTGGATTTGAAGTTTTGGACAGTGTTCAATATAATGCATCCTGATAATGGGATGTTATAATAATGTTTCACCATTAGTTGCCGCATGACAAAAATCATTAACAAAGACGATGTTAACTAAATATTAGGTCTACACCTATAATAAATGGGCAGCCACTGAGCAACAGGTTTTTGATGGCTTCCACACTTGTTTTCCATTATTTTTTTTTTTACACTTTCAGTCATAAACTTCTCTGGGCTACGTAGGGTCCCTGTGACTGGGACTGAAAAAAGGCACACAGGACAAAAAAAAAACATTGCTCCAAGCTCTCAATCTTGCAACAACCTTTTAAAGTGGTCAAATATTGGATAGCTGACTCAGATCATTAAAAATGATGTGCTGAGATTATTAAATTTGTCCTGAGTAAAGGTATTAAACAAGGTGAAAAGTGGTCGGAGGTACCCAGCAGAGAGTATTGCAAGAGTAGATACATCCAGTCCCACTGCAGGAGGACAAATGTGGATCAATGCCATGTCAGTAAAGGAAAAGACTGCCTAAATGATGTGCTTGGGTTTACAACGCTTTGCTGGAGGAGGTGAGAACAAACCTGTCCTGTTTCTGTGACAGCCAGACAGTGCAACGCTCCGACAGCCACATGGACGATCTTTTTGCCCCTCAGTCCCTCCACCATCTGAGGTTTACGCACGTGGACATCAGTGCCGTGTCCCAGTCGGAAATAGTCACCTTTGCCCCTGGTTGGAAATGCAAAGGTTATCTGTCTAATCATAAGGAGACAACTGATTGATAATGATGTCACTGTTCCTGCTGTGACTATTATTTAGCATCTTACCAGGTCCATACCACTCCAGACTTGGTGAGAGCCAAGGAGAACTGTGCACCACACTCAATTTGGCACACGCCCTGCCCATTGAGCCTTTCTATGTTTTGAGGAATGTTGCAGCCCTCACTGCCCCCCCGACCGAGCTTGCCAAAATCCCCATCACCCCAAGAAAACACCAACCCTGAAACAACAAAGAAGCATCACCAGTGATAAACAAGCACACATCAATCCACATCTACAAAAGCTATGCCAACTGTACAGTTGCTGAATATATGTTCCAAATATTTGTTTGGGTAATTTATTCAGACGAGCCCTTTAAATGCTCCGAAACCAGAAAAAAAAGATTATGCACATTGTTTGTCCTGTGACAAACATCACGTTACACTTGAAGTTACTTGAAATAAGAAATCTATCCTTGAGTTTATTTCACCTCACTTACAATTGAGGGTTGTCATATTTTTTATGCAGACAGTTAATGTTAAGAGTTTGCACTAAAATGTTATTTGGCAAAGAAACATTTTTTTTTTTATCAATCTGACTGCTCTTTAAGTATGGGGACAGCCAAAGTTACATGCAGAACTTTCTGTTATAAAGTAAAGCTTAAATTTTGTAAAATGATAAAAAGTTGTCAATTATGTTAAAAAAAGACCATCAGTATTGATACTGGTATCAGTAGGTCAGGCTTTTAAAAATAAATAAATAATTAAAAACATAAAAACTTAATA
>OMLB01062625.1:20828-30901 GCA_900302555.1 Myripristis jacobus | reverse complement strand
ATACAATTTGTTGGGATTAAATGTTTGTGAAAGGTGTCTGAACACAGCCATTTAAATTAAAGTGCATTTAAACTATTCCTCATTTACCTCAAGGACCACTGTGATTTAAAAAAAAAAAAAAAAAAAAAAAAATTTTTTTTTTTTTTTTTTTTTTTTTTTTTTAACATTTTTTTACATCTGGAGAATATGATTTGTAGGCCAGGGCAATACTTTATATATAATGGCATTTCATTCCATAATGTAATGATAATGTAATAATCCTAATTATTAGTGTCAGTTCATAATGATATAACCTAAGAGCAAAGCTTACCAAGTAACTCCGTGTGGATGTAGCGGACCCAGTAGGTCCCTCCTTTTTGCTGCCAGTCACACTGCACATTCAAATCATGAAGTCCATCTCTGTCCAGTTTAATCACCTTACCAACATCGCCATCGTACACTTCCTCATACGTTCTACAGCACTTCACCATCATCCCCACCTGCAGAGATGTCAGGGAACCATCAGACCTCCTGTTCGTGACACTTCCTGATTAGGTTCCAAAAATTTTTCTGAGACGTTTCATCTTACCTGTATGTTCTCTCTCACATACACGGCATAATCATCATTGCTTTGGAAATCTGATCTCTTCTTAAATGTCTGGCTTTCTGTAACCACTGCTCCCGGAGGCTGCCACAACAGACAAGCAATATCAGATACGAAGCCATTATTAATCATGTCACAATATAATAGGGACAATTTGACAGGTTGAGTGACAAGCAGCTCAGAATCTATTACTGAGTGGATTATGCTAGTAATAAAATGGAAAGTTATGTACCACAGGGAAGGTAGGCTCTGCCTCCTCTAGCTCCTCCAGCACCTCCTCATCAGAGTATTCATCTGACACAGTGTCAGCATCTGACAGCTCTGTGATGTGAATGTCGGGATGGTCCAGCAGCCAGCCAACCAGAGCCTCCACACCTGATACGAAACCTCAGTTACTCTCCCAAAGACATATTTTAAAACAACATCCTGCACACCACAATACACTACAATGCTCACCTCTAGGACTAAATCTCCACCACACACTCTTCAAACTCTAAGTAAACTGGAAGAGTGAGTGTGGCAGTGGCACAAACCAACAAACTTGCTGCACAGCAAGCAAAACAAAGCCACACTAACTAGCTGGCAAGCTAGCTAAGGTTTAAGCAAAAAATAATATGTAATATATTTAAATAACCAATTAGTGCAATCATTGTTTCAACTTCAATGGCCAGCACAGGAAAGGAAAGGAACTAGCCTGGTGTCTGGTGTTTTTCAAATTGTTTTGTTCATATCATTGTACTCGATGTCTGTTTGTTTGTTCAGGGAAGACATGATGAACGCACACATCAGTATAACATATGTCAATATGTGACAGTGATATTGTACCTGGGACACCAGAGGCACTGCCTGTAGTTCCAGACAGGGACTTCAGGGCAAACTCGATGTTTTTTCTCTGGAAGCCCATCTCCATCAGCTGGAGGACTATGGGCAGAGGAGGGACTGGGGAAGCCTTCTGCTTTTTCTGTTTGGGTGGTCTGACATGCTGCACGGTGACAGGAGTGGTGGCCTCGCTGGAGCTGCTCTCTTCAAACAGCGGAGAGGAAGGGTGGGTGGACTCCACAGCCAGGTACTGACATACTGCCAGAGCTGCAGCCTACACACGCACACACACAGCAAAACACAGATACCATTGATGTCCAACCAACTAAACCACCTCTAATGGATGTAATATTACCCTTGACATTTACTTCGCTGAAGAACAGTCCATCAGCTCACCTCCAGTTCCTGCCTGTCAAAAATGGCCTTGATGGGAGAGGGCTGAGTGGCAGCAGACAGCAGCTGCTGCAAGAGGATCAGTGGGGGCAGGGGACCCTCCGGGGACAAGTCTCCCACATCAGGAGATGACACCACTGGATCCTCTGCCAAGAGGAGATAAGGGATAACTGTCTCAAGAAGCCCAAACAGTGATATGATAAAGTTACTCACTATGGCAGAAAACATTTAGAGAGGCAGAATGCTGTTTCAGACTCAAGAAAGAACAAGTCTATGTAATCTTCAGCCTCTTAACAATTCACAATCTCTTCTTCCTTTGAGTCATCAGCACATCCACCCCCATAAAATCTCAAGGCAAACCACCGTGGTGTGCAAGGTAAGCAGACTGGTTAATAAGACACTGCTAAATTTGTCCACCCACATAATATCCACTATGCTGTATCAAAACAACCCTGCACTAATTGTGCATACGCAGCTCATGATGACCTGCAGTCATATCCACCCACTGGGTGCCTTGCAAGCAAAGTGGCTCAGTATTGTTATCCAGGGATACAGTTGCACCAAAACAGCAGCAGAGCTCAGCAGAAAGCAGAAAGATGGGAAGAAGGTCACGCAGCTTCCCTCTTTTTCCAATCTAATTCCAACCTAAAATCAATTTCCATCTCAGAATGGCTGTAGCTGTTTCTGCCCTTGCCAATTTCCCTTAATCTCTCATGTTCGCGAGTTTCATAGACATTTTTCATTTCAATATCACACACTTTCTCCACATCTTTATGTCTTGGAATACTTATGTATTACGATTTTCTGTGAAATGACAATGGGTTTACAGCTACATAAAACAGGTAAATGGCACTGTGAATTTAAATTATATATCTCCATTATACCTGAACATCAATCATTTCCTAAATGTCTTTGTTTTTGTTTTTATTTTAGCACAATTCCTAAATTCACCTATCAAGACCTGGTAATTCTCAAATGATCCATTCTTTTCAGTCTTGTCAGAGTGAGGCAGGAACCCTGCACTGGGCGAGGCCTTACCACTGGGATTGGGTCCAATGTCCACAACTGCCGGCTGCGAGAGGATCTGCCTGAGTTTGTCCTGATGAGAGAGCAAGGCCCTTGCTGCCTTTAGGATATATAGCCTCAGCTGCTGGCACCGCAGCAAGTGGATGTCCACCTGGTCAGCTGGAAATAATGGATTTGATTACATCCATTGGAAAAAGCAACTGTTTATGAGCACTAAATCCAAACATGATTTAAAAAGCACTTTTTGTTGTGACCATCAACTGAAAGAGATGAGACCAATGAGGTCTGGTTACAGATGAAATTAATGATAAGAACAGACTCTTACACATTGACTGGGCACCTGACCAAACATCCAAGTGGGCCTCATTAAAGATTTTGTTGCTCTGCATAATACCGCAGAGCATGAGTGACCATATTATGCTTACTTGATAACTTTGGTTTTTCCTTCCATACTACACTTGCACTTGAACACTTACACACTTTTCAGACCACTTCCAAAATGCCCATGATCCATAATAAAATGCCCTAAATTGCTTTTGTCTCTTATCAAGCATGCACAGGCCTGCAAACATGCTCAATAATAGACTGAGGTCTAGATCACATGAAAATCAGTGGCTTCGTGAGGACAGAGGGCCAAAACAAAGGTTAAAAAAAAGATGTGTTTTCAAATTTATCCATCTTAGAGTGTACATAGCCTAAGTCTACATCTCTGTTGATTTCAGGAGTCCCTGACAGTCAGTACCTGTGAGCCCTCGGCTAAGGGACTTCTTCATGCGTTGTTTCTCCAGCTTGCTGCCAGCTAGGTTGACTAGCTGGGCCCACACTGCTAACATGGGATCTGTGAAGGGCAGGTTCTGCACACTGAAGGAAACTACTGGCAGCTGAGAAAAATGAATGATAACAAAAGATCAATCCATCAATATTTCACTGTCTAATGAACTAATGAGTTGTATGTACGGCAGATATGTGACTGTATAAACAGATCCATACTGGTTTGAGTTGGCTGAGCAAGCAAACCCTGCAGGTCCTCATCTCATGAAACTGGACGGTGATGCGTCCTTTTGGGGTGATGCGGGTGACTGTTCCCTCTCCATACTCCTCATGAATGACCTGGCCTCCCAGCCTGAGCCGCCCGTCAATTCCCCCAATCACTGCCAGCACAGCCATCAGACTGCCCACCCTGGGGCCCTCAGAATCAGGAAAATAATCCTCTAGGAAACACTGAAATAGAACACAAAGTTTTACGTGTATTTAAGAGAGTTGAATTTATAGTAAACCAAGCAACATGCTGTTGACATTCAACATACATAATAATTAGACCCATAAGTCTGTGCAATAGTCCTTACTGCTTCAGAGTAGCGGCCTGCCATGACATCTCCAATGGAGCTGAGCTGAGTGTTGATGTACTCATTTATCAGTCCATTCCACTGGCTCAGTGAGTGTAGAGTGCGCAGGACAGCAACAATCTCCTCAGCCAAAGTGCTGCTGTGAGTGGCTGTAAGAGAGGCCTGAGGGCGGGACTTCCTCCTTCGCAGGGAACCCTCTGTGACAGGGAACAAGGATTTGAGGATACATACTACAGAGAAAATATCCCATTTCTAAATTACTCAGTGTCATTTCAAAGTGAAATGGCTGAAAAGCCTGAATGAGAGTCATGACCATACCTCTGAGAAGTGGCAGGTCTGAGGAGCAGGTGCTCAGCAGGCTGCCCAGGAAGCCAAACAACTTCTCCACCAAGAATTTCATGTCCTGAGAGCGCTCCATCTTGTCCCACGATGGCAGCACTGCCTGCAGGAGACGCAGGGCCAGGATCTGGAAATATACAGGGTGAGCAAGGGGTGTCACTTTCACAGATATATCGTCTTGGAAGAGCGCTTATACTATTGTGCCATAAAAATAAATTCAGGTTGGGCTATTTAGGCTTGTTGTGAAGTCTACAAAAAGCAATCCTTTTTCTCTAAGAGTTCTAACTTGAAAAACTATACAAAAATGAAATTGGAAAAACGCCAAGTGTTTTTTTTTTGAAAAAAGAATTCATCTCCTTAGGGAATAACTGGTCATACTGTCTGTCTTACTAATGAAGCTGACATCAGGCCCCTTACAGCGATGTTAATTGTATTTTAAGGGCTAAATGGGCTTTGCATTGCAGTATTTCTGAAATATTGCTGAGGTATCAAATAATTTATAAACCATGAGCCTCCCACAACTATATGTAAACTGAGCATGATGCACTTTTACCAAGCTCCTTGCATATTTCCCTACAGAACTCCATGATAAAATTTGTGAGAATTAACTCATGGAAGCTGCATCATAAACAGCATGAGAAGAACATCTAATACACAGTCACTGAGGCCCACCTGTCTCTGCAGAGTGATGGCATTGAAGGACTGGTTTCCCTCAACAATCCGGATGAGCAGACTGATCCATGCAGAGGTGCTGAGGGTGCTGCACATTTGGGGCATGAGAGCAATGCTGCGTATGAAACCCAGTGTGCACCAGCTCCTGTGCTGCTCCCGAGACACCAACCTGTGGGAGGGGCAGCCTGGCGACAGAAGTGACTCAAGTTAGAGTGAGGTAATGACAAATAAGCCATCACACCACCACACACACCTCCCTTCTTGTTTACAGATGTTTTATGAATGTGGTGACTCAGCTACCTGATTTGTCATTGGCTCCACTTTCCACTAGCATCCTCAGTAACCCACACAGGGTCCGCGTAGCATCTGTCTGCAACACCTCTGCATAGATCCCAGCTGACAGAGACAGAGTCTTCAGCAGGTTGACTGTGCTGGTCAGCATCATGGCTGTAGGGTGGCTGCTCTTCTCCATCAGTTCCCCTTCTATAACAGAGAGGAAAGACAAGAGGTCATTCATTGAACCTCACATTCTGCTTGTAATTGAGGTTGATTTATAGGGATGGGAACGTTCACCTTTTTAACACTTGAGTCTGTAAGTTTTTAGGCCATGGTTTGGTTTGTATCATGATTTAGTCAGATTTCAAGTTGTTTCTTTTTAATTAAAACTTATACCAAGAATTCAACACAAACAGTTGAATGCCAATGTCCAGTAAAGGTTGAACAAATTGGTAGCAGAATACCGTTATATGTGGAGAACTATGTCATTGGGCCTAATGTCATTATTAGTCAAAAGTAGAGTTGACTATTCTACATTATAAATGTGTTCACTGTAGTTTTACACTGTGCACAGAAAAAGGAAAAACAAATTCACACAAGAACTGTGGAGTACAATTCAGTTCACTATAAATGTATGGTTCAATAAACTGAATAGGTACACTCCTATTGATTCATAATGGGGCAGTATTGTGTGCTCACCTGTGTCGTCCTCTGTGTCTGAGTCTTCGGTGGCGGGCTGAGCCGCTGGTGGTGGCTCTGCAAGTTTAAGGTCATACTTGCCCTCTTTGCCCATCCTGTACGAGTTGGTGCTGCTGGTATCCCACTGGACCCTGATCCAGCCATCCTCACCCAGCTCCCCAATGACACGGCCAAGACCTGGTGCTGGGCCGTCCTGAACACAGCATCCACTTGGTCAAACACTAATCAGCAAGCTTTGTTGTACTTTTGCTGGTGAGACTTTGAGTTGTGGCAATGTAAGATTACCAAAGCAGTAACTGATCAGCTGTCAATCTGACTGTAAAATTGATTCCAACATGTGTTTTTTTGTTGTTATTGTTGTTGTTTTACCACTGATAGCCAATATCCTTTTGTTTATTTTACTCATGCTCTAATGACCGACCTGATCTCCCCATTTCCAGTCGAGTCCCCTCATGACTCTGGTGCCAATCTTCATCATGGCAGCCAACTCTGGACCAGAGGCAGGGAGGGGAGCAGGAGCAGCTTCTTTTCTTGACTCTTCCAGTACTGTAGCTGAGCCTCCGTGTGCACACAAACTGAGGTCTTCTTCACTGCTATCTGTGCTGGGACCTGGAAAAACAACAATAAAAATAGAATACATATCCTAAATATAAAAATACCTCTACATCCTCCATGTACTGAATGTCAGTGTAAAACATGAAAAATGTTTTCCGCTTCTGAGGCCCTGTATGTTGAGTTAGGAGATTTGACCGGCCTTACCGATGAGCCTAAGGATACTCTGTGTGAGGGCCAGCATGCCAGAGTTCAACAGCAAACTGAGGCTGTTGGCCCCGTGCTTTAGGGACAGCATATGTATCATGGCCAGGAGGAAGCGGGCTTGTGGAATGGTGCCAAGGCTTGGTCCTGCTGGGTTCTCATTGGTGATGGTCTGCAAGGGAACAGGCTGCACACCTAGTTAATGGGCAGAAATACATGAGAGATGTTAGCTTGTCATATCACTCTGTGACCAAAAATACACACATGATTTCCAGTTTATCTTAGGAACTGAAGTTGCCATATAATGTACCACCCACCAAGCTCTTTAAACCGGGCGGTGGCCTCAAGCAGGATGTTGCGAACGTTCTGGATGGCCCAGGAATATAACTTGCCGAAGGTCACCTCCAAAAGCATGCGGTTGAAGGGAGGGATCAGATCCACGTCCTTCAGGCAGTCAGACAGGGGCTCTCTGAGAGGGAGAGTTGAAACATTAGAGGGCTCAGTAACTAAACACACCACCAGGCGCAAAACGGAAAAAACTGCCCTCCATTATCTCATTGACAGCTCTTTATTTACTTTCACGGACACACATCACGCAAAACTGCATGCATATCATGTTCTGAATAATCAGAAGTCAATAAGTTGAACTTGTAAACAATGTCCATTCACTCTACAAGATGAAAGCAAATTCCTCCTTGTTATTTTTAATTTCAAGTCCAAATTTGCTGACATACCCAATGTTGGTCCCTTCTGGTATGACCCTCTGCCAGCCACAGAGCATTGCATATTGCACAGACGGCAGCAGGAAGTTTTTGGAGGCCAGCTTCAGCATGGTGTCAATGCCCTCCAGCCTCACCTCGGCCCTCTCCAGCTATGATGGAGCAAAGTTAACATCTGTCATTAGTCTTCACCTCTTCAGAAGCTTAGGGTAAATTATGTCATCTCTACACCATAGCAATCACAAAGAATACCCTACCCCTATGCCTGAGCTTTTTATATTCATAAAAAGCTGACTACCCCTCAAAGTCCAGATGTAGCTTCAATCTCACACAAGGCTTTAACATGTTACATGTTCAGAGTTTGACATTCATACATGGATTATGTGTTCTTTTAATCTCACCTGTTTTAGAAGACACTTCCTCATCTTCTCAACATCTAGAGGCTCTTCTTTCAAGGCAAACTCCACTATGGTGGCCATAAGGCTAGACTGAGAAAAGCCACCTTGAACACTGTGTTTCAGCCACCTGTATTTCTGCACATTGGCAACCGTGTTCAGAAGTGGCTGCCACTTGTCCTGCTGTAAAATAACAGAGGGATGTCAAACTAAACAGACATATTCATAGTTGACAAAGTGAACTGTGAGTAAAATGTGAGTAGAGTAATTCTAATTTGCTGCCTCTGCTGTTTGTGTTTCATTTTAAATAGCAAAACACAAGATAGATGGGTTGTCAGATATAAATCACCAAAACCAGGAAAAAAATTCAATGAACACAGAGAAAAATTCATGAAGAACAGGCTGCAGCCATTGTCCAATTCACAGAAGATATTGTGCTAATGATATTATAGCAATTATCCATGTGGCAAATTATAAATGTTACCTTTTCTCCAAGAACACAGTATAGGCAGTCAATGCCAATGTCATCCTTGATGCAATCAAATATTGCAGAGAATAAATTGGACTACATGTTTCCATACCATTTTATTCTTCTGAGATATACCAAGTACATGTTGTCATAATTATCTAACAGCCCGCTGGTCTAAAAATAAGTTTTTAGACAATGGTGGAAACATAAAGCAAATAACAAAGGATAACATTTGGAAATCCTTTTGTGAACTTTTTTACCCTATCTTACAATTTTTTACCCTATGAAGAGAAGTGAATAACAGTTTTAGTACCTTAGGTGACTTGCTGGTGGGTGATTTCCTGTCAGCAGGTGTGGGGCTGATGGGGACGTTAAGTTCCTCCTCATTGGTCCCTTCATTCTCCAGCTTTGGCTCTTCTACGTCGGCAGACTCCGACTTCTTAGGCACTAAGAGAAAAAAATTATATAAAAGTCAATTCAGAACCAATTCATACATACTATACCTTAATGTTACATTAAATGACTAGATTAGAGAGTACCCACCTCTTTTTTTCCTGCGGTCCCTGATGAGTTTTTGGGTGATCCTCTTCCAGCGTGGCTGAGAGCTCAGCAGCTTCAACTTAGACACTATAGACAGGTCGTTGCTAACAGCTGGACGGAGTTCATTGAACAAGAAACGCAGGCGCTCAATAACGGGGGCACACACCTCCTTGTAAGAGCGACCTTGCTCCTGATGCGTCTGAACAAAGTGAAGCAAAGCAAACACAATAACTAAAAAGTCCTATTCTTCCTTGTATTATAAATTACAGTTACAGTAAAGCACCCTTAGTCCAGTTAAACTTAAGCCAAGCACTTATATTTCATTGCCATTATCTGTAGTTATTTAGAAGGTCAGGAGTTATGAGCATGAGCTATACCTTGATTAAAGAACACTTTGCCTGGTACACCATACGGCACACATCAATCACAGATTTAGGGAGGGACCTCTGCTTCCCTTGGTCCACACCCAAGGCACATTGATTGACAAGTGAGAGAGCAATATGACCTGTGACAGGGACAGAGGCTTCTGTCAATGCACAAGAAAAAAGGAACAAACTAGAGAGGGGAACTGAGGAACTTTACATACAAGAAGTTATTATACAAGTGGAAATCATGACACACGTAAAGGCGATCAATTACCTTTTATTGCTATTTTAGTTTTCTCATAATGTGCATGTGCACAAAAGGGACACATTTCATAAATTTTAATACAACTAAAGAAACAAATTTTAAAGCCAAAGCAAGTCAAAATTATCTTTCGGTTGCTTGGTTGCTAGGTTACCAAGGTCTTGATGTTTGAGCAGGCAGCAAAGCAGCAGTCGGCCAACTTCCTCCACAGGGTGCTCCGGGGGGAAGGTGATGGGTGTTATAAGATGGTACTGCTTACAGCAACGTTCTATTTGGCATAGGAAATCCTGTAAGGGAACAAACAAAACATTTAAAACCTCACACATATACCATGAATCAAAGTTGTAATTTATCATGAATGCAATTAGTATCATATAAAAAAATAAATTCACATGATAGAACACAAAACAATAC
>OMLB01062625.1:3530-20808 GCA_900302555.1 Myripristis jacobus | reverse complement strand
GGAACAAACAAAACATTTAAAACCTGCTCACACATATACCATGAATCAAAGTTGTAATTTATCATGAATGCAATTAGTATCATATAAAAAAATAAATTCACATGATAGAACACAAAACAATACTTAAAGGCAACACAGGGAAATAGTGAAAGAAGGTAGGCATGCGGGCAATACCAGCGATATATATACATATATATTTTTCTCCTCTGGTAGAGGCAGGACCAGCATAAAGATGCATATAAAATGCAATGGTGAGCGTGTAAGCCAGTACTTGTTACAAAAAGTAATGCAGCGTGATATAGAGAATCCATCTGGTGCTTCGCAGGTTGCAATTTCAGACTTGTCTTTCTCGGTCATGGTCATACCTTCACAGTGTGGTCCTGAGTGTTGTTGTCAGCAATGGCCTGCAGGAAAGGCTGTGCGTGGTCACTGAGGCTTATTTTGCCAGAGTATAGCTTGGCTTTATCTGGAGTGGTTGTTCCTGGGGAACTGCAGTGGTCTTCATCCTTCTCTTCATTGTAGTTATAGTGGATTTGACTGGTCTGCAGGCCCCCAGAGAATATGGAAGTTTGGAGCCATTCTATGAGAGAAGATGAAAAAAAAAATAGAAGTTAGACTTTAAATCACAGAAAGAAACTGGTACAGACTGACAACAACAGTTCTTGGCCAGGGCTGCTTTCAAATTATTGATCAATCTCATTAACTCACTGGCACATTCTATCTCCATGGGTGACAGGGGCGTGCTCAAGGCCAGGTAGGAAGCATGCAAACCCAGCAGAAGCCCCAGGTTCCTTTCAGTGTCGATAAGTGGGGAGGACAGACTGCTGAGGTCTGGAGTGGTGACTGTCTCCTGGTTAGGCTAAAGATGATAAGATAGCACCATTAGAAACACCACAAATCAAGAGCGGGACAAAACATTTCAAGAAAAAGTACATCAGGATGACCTGTACCTCCATATACTGGCCAACACAGAAGGCCTGCATAGAGTCTCTGGTGTCCTCAAACTGCAAAGCAGCCTCCAAAGCAACCACAGGGTCCTCTCCTGCAAACTGGGCTGTAAAAGACAATCGTTCATTATACCAGTAAGTACGGACGAACAAATCACTATGTTATGGACAACACGGGTCTACAATTTTCATTTTTCAAAGCAAACAATGTATGACACAATGATATATATCCATTGTCTAACTGCCACATTTTACAATAGCAGTATTAACTGCGCTATTTGGCAGTCTAAAAAAAAAAAAACCAACATGTCCTAGCATTGAATCTCATTTTTGTCTGTCACGAAACAATAATTGTAATGGGAATGTATCATGGCCCACATGCCATCAACCAGTAATCCCTCCTCTCGCCCACCCCTGTAGACCAGATATGCATACAAACAGATCAATAATTAACACTGTTTCAAACCTACCAGAGTCTGATGTATAAACTTCAAACAATCTATGAATGCTCTTGTGAATTTTACAAAGGAAAAAAACATTTTACTCATACCAAGAATGCTGTTTCCTGTTAGAGACTGGGACTGAGCCTGGAAGTCTTTGATATCATACACCTTTCCATCAATGACCGTCCAGAAGCCACCATCTTTGTTGTGATTCTCCAGGTCAGCCTTGCGAATGAGAGACACCTCCTCGTTGTTTTTAGAGCTTTGCCCTGTGAAGAAGGACCCTGCCACAGCGGGGTCACAGATGGTGAAAATCAAACTTTCAATGCATAAATACAATGAACTGTCTCAATTCTATTCTTTACCATCAGTCTTGTGATACTGATCTCCATTCTATCATAATAATCATCCCTCCATGATTTTATGAGACCCCCCTGGTACTATACCCATGATGCCAGGCCAAGCCAAGTCCTCGTTGTCGTCCCTCTCATGTCCTGGGGCAAGGTGGTTGAATCGATCCAAGTGCTCCAGAAGCCCAGCCAGGAGAGGGATTGAGCCTGTCTCCTGCATCAGACCTGCGTCAATGGTGAGCAGGAGGACGATGGACACCACCAACTCAGGCAAGAGCACTCCTATCCAAAAAGAGACAAGTCATCTATAAATTGCTCTCCTACAAACTGAGCGATGTTCATGCAATTCACATTGCAATTCTACTGAGGTATATACAAGCTGAGTACATGAGAGAGGGCATTACCGGTTAGATCTCCTTCAATAACCCGAGAGACTTCAGCAAAGTGGCGGCGACCAGTGAAGGCAATACTTGTCGCAACAGGGAGGATGTCTCCAATGTGAGTGCACAGCAGGGCAATGTACTTTTTCAACAGAGATCCCACACCCAGCAGCTCAGGGTCTGCAGCAAGGATAGACAGAGGGAGAGATGTGGTAAACTTGTCAACATTTCTAATCTCAAAACAATTGCAAGACCAGTGCCATGACTTACTGTATCCATTGACATTCTCTGTGCCATTGACACCCAGGTAGAGCTTGCTGACTAGCAGCCTCTGGAAGCGGAGCAGCAGGTCTAGAGAGGCAGAGCGCTCCTTGCTGACTTGCTCTGCATCTAAACAGTTGGAAATGCGCCGAGCAACATCCTTCAATCTTGCAATGGTCTGAGAAGCAATGTTCCTGTGGAAATCAATTCTGTTAATATACTATGAAGGGTACTCATTCATAATACTGGCTTTGTATCTTGGACACCTAAGGGTTGTTGTTATCATAAACTGAGCATGATTCAAGCAAATACCTAAGCAGTTGCTGTACAAGCTGCACAAGTGGAAGGCTCTGTTTCCCAGCTGACTCATAGATCCCTGTGTTGATGAGGTCTTTGTCCAGCATGGTGCGGCAGCGGTGCATGGTGGAGGCATTGGCCTCCTGCTCATCTATCTCTTTCTCCTTTTGGGCCTCTTTCTTGGCTTCAATATCCTGATATGAAAAATAAAAATTGTGAGTGCAGACGTTCAGAGGTACTGATGCAGGAGACTGAAACCATTGAAAACATTACTGAGATGCATGCCAGTGGAAGTCTAAGATTTAACTCAAAGCATCAAGTCCAAAGAGAAATCTTTTACAGCTTATGATGAGAGTTCACAAAGTATTCTTCCCATTAATTACATATGTGAGGGGAAAGCAGAGCCATAACTCGTGCATTAAATGCACTGACCTGGATCTCAGCGGTGATGGCCGCATTCAACGCCGATTCCAACCCCCCATCTGCCATTAGACTGCTGACCAACAGGTCGATCATGAAGCGGCGGCCCGGGCTGACACTCATCTCATTTCCAGATGCTAGGAAGAAGAAAAAAAGCTAATCAACACCTAGATCGCTAATCACAATCACATCCATAATCTTAACTCTCAAGAAAATATAAGAAGCATTAATGTATTATTCAGTGTCCACTGTATGCTTGTAGGTGTTATGTTTTACACTCACCTGCATTAGGAAGGAGTGAGGATAACGCCCTGGCCCTTTCCTCAGCAGTTGGCAGCAGCACTGACCAGCCACTTTGGAGGACAGCCTGGGCCGCTGATTGCACAGTATTGAGCACCCCAGCATTGCTAGCTAGCATTACTACAGTTTGCTTCAAGTTGTTGAGCAACACACTGCCAAGTCCCAATCCCAGCTCCTCTGGATCCACCTGGTTGCTGATTGCTGCATGGAGCTGAGGGCAAAACACAGCATGATATGATTAGAGAATATCTTCAAATTAGCACCATGTTCTGCATGGTACGCTAGGAGTAAGCCTAAATCAGATTCAAGTAGTACAGTTTATCAATGTAGTTCTGAAGGAATTCTGGGATGTCAGAATATACTGTTGAGGAAATCAGGAGATGTCATTGGCACAACTTAGTGGGACATCTGTGATGAAACATCTGAACAACTTCCACAGTTGAAGACCTTGCTGCCTACCTGGAGCCTCAGCAGGTTGAGTGTGGCTACTACCATGCACTCCTTCTCATGTGGGGGAGGCCAGTCGGAGCTGCCGTCCATACCCTCGCTGACCTGTCGGAGGAGCAGGTCCAGCTGCTCAAAGGTCATGGGGCACACATCGACCACAAAGGGCACACGCTGCCCAACAGACCACTCTGAGCATGAGGACCAGGCAAAGCTCTGCAAACACACATCAGACATTTAACTTTTGACTTGACCATAATTTAGGGACACACCATCCCAATACAGGAATCAAGTATCGGTTTGATACTGTACACATACAGTAGTATTCGTACTTGTTAAAATGGGCCAATACAAACACACCCAACAACAGCATGATATAACGATGGCCATGAAGAAGGGCAATATTGTGAGAAAGTATGAGGACTAGATAACAATTCTAAAAAAAATAAACACAACACAGAGGTACAGTGGATTTGCTAATGCTAGCAGCAGCAAAAAGCTGCATCCAACTAGTGCAAACACTAGTGAGGTGAGAAAAAATGTGTAGTGACAACCAATAGTATCCAGCTGCAGACATGTAGACTGCCTCTGTGGCTAGGCACGGTTCCCTGACCTCACTACTTTTTTAACTGAGTACTGAAGTACTATGAAAAGTGCTCATGTTAGTACTCGGTATCAGCAAGTACTTTAAAGTGAGTACTCAGTACTCATACACAGTCTGACTGAAGTACATTACCTGTCCTGGGCCACAGGAGATGCCCACTATGTGTTTGGAGTTCAGCCCTGGGAGAGCCTTGGGCTGCTTCTTATTGGAGAACAGTGTATCAAAGTGCTGTAGTTTATCATTGCTGCCCCAACTGTGCACCTCTCCATCATCAGTGAGGGCCAGGCAGTGCGTGGAACCCACGGCGATGTCCACAACTTTCTTTCCTGATTTTCAAGAAACAGACGTGGGTCAGTTTTCAATATCCCCACTGATTCTGATTAAATATTTAACTTAAATAGACAACTCACCCTGTAGGCTGTCAAGCAACTTGGGGTAGCGGACATGCTCATCAGTGCCATGGCCAAGTCGTTGGTTATCTCCCTTGCCCCAGGTGTACACCTGGCCGTCCTTGGTGAGGGCCACAGAGAACTGACTGCCGCAGCACACCTTCACTATGTCCAGGTCTTGCAGTTTCTCCACAAGTTTGGGCGTCTTGCAGCCATCACTGCCTCCTCGGCCCAGTTTACCATAGTCTCCATCGCCCCAGGACCACACCTGACCTGTAAACATGGGGAAAGGAACGTTGTTCGAGTGAATAAAAGGTTAACACTGGAGTTGCGGGGTGAGAGTGAGGATTTCTGTGATCACAAAGTAAGTAAAAGGTGAGTGTAATGAGTAATTCTATTTCTCAGTCTTACCATTCTCTGTCACAGCAAGTGTTTGTGCATCACCACTCCCACAAGCCACATCCAGCACTTTTAGTCCTTTCAGTGCTGTCACCAACATGGGTGTGGTCTGGTCCTCGCTAGAGCCTGAAGAAAGATTCAGGAAAAACTTTTTTCAGCAATGAAACATGGAATGACTGATCAAAAAGTGAGGAATTAAAAACAATCTTATTGAGAGACAGTCCAGCTATTTAGTGTAAAGCTCACCATGGCCTAGGCGACCATAATTGCCTCTGCCCCAGGTGTAGAGCTCGCCATCAGCTGTGATGGCTGCACTGTATGTGCTCCCACATGCAATGTGTACCACATGCTTCCCTGCCTGTTTCCCGTTGAAGGCTGCGATCATGGCAGGCTCCTCTAGATACCTGAAATAAAGATGACATGAAAATGGACCTCCAGCATTATCACAGAAACAGCAGCTCACATAACCTATTAGGAATAACAAGATACTTGTCCACCGCTTAAGCATTACTTAAAAGGTGAATGTCTCAGTGGTACCACGTTTATGGTAGCAGGATAAGGCACCCCCTAAAAATTCAGAAATTTGGAATAATTTGTCTATATAACATTTAGATTTGGGGAAATTGTGAGTTACAATTTAGCCTATTTTTAAAGGATTATTTCAGGGTTTGATGAAAAATGCTAAAAAATAACTTTCCACATGTTTTAGTGTCATTTTGCATTCCACACAAGAATGAAATGCAGTAAATGGCAGTTCAGGATGTCATCTTTGGGCTATTACCACAATACATGAAAGCCTACTGTCTGTATGCCATGGTTTGGGGAATAATGTTATACACATTTTCAAAATCTACATAATCAATAAATTCATTTTGCTAGGCTTTCATGGATTGTATTTAGTGAGCTAAGCATCCAAACTGTGTTGAAGCCATGACATTCTGTAAATGAAAAAATAAAAATCAACCTAGACCTGGATTTTGTCTGGCTACTTACGTGGTATCACCATGTCCAAGGCGCCCACCATCACCGCAACCCCAGGAGAACACCTCTCCATTAGATGACAGGGCCAAGTAGTGCTGTCCGTCTGGATGAGCAGCCAGCTTCACGATCTTTCTGGAGCTCAGAGCATGCACTAGCATAGGCGCCTGCAACAAAATAACTCCTTAGCCTTAGCCAGCTGCAAACATGTAAATAATACAATCCAATTCACTGAGAGATTTGTACCACTAGCATTTCCTCATAATAAGGTTAAGTTTATTAGAGAACTGACCAGAGTAGTGCTCTTGTAGTTCTGGGTGTAAACAGCACCACTGCTGGAAAGGATGAGGAAACCCTTCTCCGAGCAGACTATTTGTGTGACTCCCAGGCCAGACAAGGCCTTACACTGGATAGGTCCATTGACATTGGCATAAAGCTTCCAGCCCAGCAGGCCCCAGGCAATCACCTCCTGTAGTGTTCCCTGGAACGAGAGAGACACAGAGAGGAAGAACAAATCAGTGGTGTATTGATTATTAGCCATATTGACTGCATGATAAGTTCTCCCTTGGAGTAACCACAAAACCATATCAAAGACAATGGTATGTAAAATTCAAGTCAAATGCACACATTTTCCATTTTAAAAATTGCTACTCAAGTTTTTTCAAGGGAAGCTTCATACTGCTGCACCACAAATGTGTCTCCAGGAATTATTATGCATTCTGTTAGCAATGTGATGGATGATGTAAATTAGGGTTATAACACTCATCACCTCATATTGTAGTGGGAAAGCCACAATTCAAATGTCCCTTTACGGTTCATGAAAAGCAGCATTTTTGCTTACTTCACGATGCTGCACAGTTATTTCACTTCCTCCTGAAGAGTTAAACTCAAATTTAGAGAACATTCCAAATTTAGTTTATCTATTCAGGACTGTGTTCTATTAAAGCAAGGAGGCAGCACCAGCAGCGCATAGTGCTACAAAGTTTCAAAGGTTTGTCTTATTTACCTGCACATTGCCATGGTCCTCCAAAAAACAAGAACAGAGGATAGAAAGGTGATTAGTATCAGTACGGCTGTCACTTATATTTCCCCTTTCTGATGGGTATTTATCTACAGGCAAATCCAATTCAAATGTTGCAACCAAGATACAGCTCATTCAAAAGGAATGTACAACATGCCCTTATCAATTTGTGCAAAAAAGAAGATTAGAAAAAAATCTGTCTGGGGAGACATATTGTCAAAGAAGGAGGAAGAATGAAGTTGAAAGTGGATAACCATTCTCATTACAATCATGCCATTTTTCATGCTAAATTGTATCAGTGAAGGAATACAGACAATGGTGTTCAGGATGTCTGGTTTAGGATGTCTACAGCAGAAAGACGATAAAACAGGCATAAAAATAAAACACAGTGCAAGCAACACTTCGAGGAAAGGCATGAGATCAATGGCCAAAAATCACGGAAGCTCAAGCATCTACAGGTAATAAAAGCAGCAGATACCTTGTGTGAGGTGGGGGAGCTGCAGTGTGGAGGACTGCAAGGAGAAGCCAAGCGGTCCAGGTGTGCCATGATCACTACAGCTGTCTGCCGCAGGTCAATGGCCAAGTCATTATCCTGTGGCAAGGTCAGGTAGCGCAGGAAACTCTCATTTGGACTCAGAGGGGCTGTGAGAATCTGAGAGTCAAAAAAAAAAAAACCCACCATGAACACATTTTCATTTTCATCTGGGAACAGGAGAGCTGAAGTAGTCGAGGATTAATATTGATTACAGATGGGATGATATTGAAATTCAACGGCATGATTACCATGACCAAAATTATCGCAGTTTTTGGTATTACTGCATTATTGTTATAATGTGCTGAAAATGTTAAATTACTTATACATGCTGAAATCGTTTCACCATGTTTTGCTTTGAAAATCACATCCTGAAGTATCAGCGCTATGAACTGCATTAAAATAATAACACATCATGAGTGCTGGACTTAAATGAAGGAAATGTACTGGGTGACTCATTAAAAATGTACCTAATGGAGCTTACAAGCCAACATGCCATCATGTGTAATGTGGGATCGGGGCCCGCAGAAGCACAACGCAAACAAACACATGTTAAATGTGTTTACAAGAGCAGACTGTCAACTGAAAGTGGCTATTAGTGAGTCAGACAGACAAAGGAGAATGAGCAAATTGACTGGTTGATGTAGTCCTTGTTTGATGCTAGATAGTATGTATGGCAAAAAAACTGACTTTTTAAAAACATGCTAATCTGAGAAGCTGTTATTGAAGCATTGCAACTAACAGTCATTCCATCCCTGCTTATGATAACATTTTGACAAACTGACTCCTATCCTTCAACCCATTTTCATGACAATATTGTTGTGTAATATGACACAGCACATAATTAGAGACATAAATATTATGGTGAGGTGGCAGCAGTAAAGAGAGGGGAAATCTCTGGTAAATCCAAGAACACTTTCTTACTGTTCTATCGTCAATTCACGAAACAGATAAATTACACTGCTCTACATTTTTGACATCCTAGAACCTGCTGGTCACCTGCTCTGACATACACAGAGATAAGACTCTGGAGAGGAAATCCTCACCTCAGTTTCTTCCTCAGGAACGGGCTCCTCCTTGCTGCTATGTATATTTTGGAAACGCTGTAGGAGGGGGAGCAGAGGAGCGCTGGTGCCCTGGGTGGACCGCTCGTTGTCCATCTCTCTTGTACCACTGTCCCACAGGCGCAGCAGCAGCAGAACAGCAGACAGAAGCTGACTGAAGAGACACAATGAAGAAGAGGCAGGGTGAGCAGTGAGGAAAACAGTCAGTTTCAAAGGCTGAAGGAGCTCCCCATAAACACAGAAACAGGTATCAAGGGAAAATGCTTAAGGTGACTGAATTAAATGGGCTGTACCTGAGAGTGCCCCGCTGCACTGCCAACTCCAGTAGAATGGCCAGGGCTAAGTGCTGGTCCTGCAGGGGAATGTTACCTTTGGCACTAGCACTTCCATGTACATCACTGGGACCAGAGAAGAAAAAAAAAAAAACACACACACACACATGGGGGTCACACACAGTGGTTTAATAAATTTGAAGCCATAGTAGCACCATGGCATCCATGACCAGTTACTGACCTGAGGAACTTGGTAGCTCTCTCAACGACCTCCAGCCACACTGATGATACGGTTCCCTCGTCAAACAGGGTGGCCTCAGGCAGGGCACGCAGGGCATCCAGAGACTCCTGGAGAAGCTCGCTGCAAAGATCTGCATCATCACCTGTACCAAATCACACATATGTTGAACACTGCAGAGGACTGGAGAGTTGCTTTAATTACAGAGGGCATTCTAAAATATGAGGGGTTTTTTGAAGCCTGGAAAACACTACAAAATATTTAAAAATAGCCAGCGCATTTATTAGCTGCACATCAACACAAAGACACTATGTCTAAATCAATCACACAAGAGGTAAATAATACTGTGTTTATTACCTGCAGACTCTAATTTCAACAGTGAAGTATGACATAAGATACAGGAATAGGTGGGCTATTATTATCTGAGACCAGTGATTCATGCTGTCTTTTTATGACTAATTTTTTATAAGTTATAAGTTATAAGATAGCTGTTTTAAGCTAAAACAGTTGTGACCGTTAATTTCATTCTAGAATACTGAGCCGGCTAAAGGAGATAATCACTGGGACGACTTGATAGAAAGCAGCAAATTGGCATTATTAAAAGCATCTAAATTTCTGTTAAGATGTCGAAGCACTGATAGATGTTTTCTGTAAATTTTTGTGTGTGATACACTATTTTACAGGATTGTAACAATGTAAAACATCGGAGACACTGAGAATTTCCTTAATGTTGTCAAGTGACAGAGAAATAAACAACGGTGTATTTCTAAAATGTGGTAAAATGTTTAATATTTTCTCACTGATTATCACAAGTTCAAACAAGAGTCAAAATTAGAACACCCTAAAAGTAAACTCTGCACTCTGCAGGGAATTAACAGATTTGAAATGTACCTAATCATATTGTATCAGCTGAAATTAAAAATCAGTGTGATCGTATAAAGTTAGTGACAGGCTGAAAGATATCTTTCCCGTAATCAGTAACATTTTTAATGATTCAAATGTTTGAGCAGATTTTCCTTTTGCTCAGCCAGGTTGAAAAATGGACAGAAATAATCTATATTGGAGTGATCACCAGTTAAACTGTATGAGCAGTGCAGTTCCATCTATACCAGCAAGTTTTGCAAGATTTAGGAATGCGCATATGATGTTATATAATATAATAGGTGAAAACTGACAGACAGTATAAATCACAATGAGAGAGAAATTGGGTTACCCTTCTATTGATCTTACAGCACATCCAAGGAATGCAGCTAGAGTGAGAGTGAGGGCCCGAGGCTGAAGTATGTGTGTGTGCTGCTCATGTTACAGGAAGGTTACAGAGGAGAGCCAGGCACTTTGTTCCCACCCTGTCCCTGTGGACAGGCTGCTCTCTACCTCATGTCAGCATTCATAACAAAAAAGAGCATCTTTCCTTGTTTAGCTAAGAATGAAAGGCTTTCATACAAACATAATGACACCGCAGAACTATGTCTACTACTATTAATTCATGTTAAAACATATATACCACTGTTAGGTTCTGTAAATAGAACATAACTCATACAGCAACATATAGCTGTAATAAAATTTGACAGATGAATGTTATTTAACTTCTGCATCTGGGTGAAATGTCAGCTCCACATCTGTCTATAATGGGGAGTATCCTATTTCAGTGGTCTGGTGCTGGTGGAGTCTGCTCCACCCTAGCCCAGTTGGTCATTCTTCAAGTTGGGTCTCATCCCAGAGCAGGAAGGATTACCAAAAAGAATGTGTAACATTGGCTCAGGAAGGAGGCTCTGACCTTGCCATTTTCAGGAAAGTCTTATGAAAAGACAGGCAGGAACTGCTGACTCGTAGAAGGGCTCAGCCTCTAAGGCTCTTAGCCTCCTAGAGAGTTAGACATCCCATCCAGCTGTAGCTGGAGGACGAGAGTCTAGAAACCTGAGATGAAACTGAACAGTGTGCTGTCATTGGAATGTACTCAGTTTTTGAGTATTATGCTGGATTGGTTGCCAGAATCATCAGTCAAACAAGGATAGTTACTCAGGATAGAGGATAGCTCTATGCATAGCAGCTTAACTTCATTAAGCTGCTATGCACCCGAAATGTACCTTGTACAACAATATAGTTGAAAATCTATCTATGTTATTTAAAAGATTTTGCATATGATGTTAAGTGCCCTTTAATTTCAAGTTCCACCCACACAGTTTAGATAAATTTCTCCAAATTGTATCAGCTGTAAAGTTCACATCTGGGAACATTTTTTCTCCCTTTGTACAGTGATATGATGAATATGAAAGAAAATGTGCATATCACATCACTACCCAGTCTCCAGACTTTTTGGGTCAAGGACACTGGTTAGGACCAGGCAGCCTCACCGTAATGGTTTAATCCTACAAAGAGGCCAAGGGACTGGCATCCAGCAACAGGCCTATCCTAAACACACCGTGTTATGCAATGTGTTGTGCTGTTTACACTGAGCAGCTTGTAGCATGGTGCAACACACTCATTTACAGCTGCCAAGCAAAGTTTCATTACCATGTCAGCAGCAAGTCCATCCCCACCACTTGAGCCCCATGTGCCCTTACTGGAAATGTTAGATATGCTCACCTGACCTCCAGGCTCGGCGCAGGAAAGCAAAGGCAAAAGAGAGAGCTGCTCTGGAGCCGACTCTGGCCAGACCTTCAACACCTTTACTGGCCGGACGGGGGCTGGAGGAACAAGACAAACACACAGGGATCCACTCAAACTTTCCATATTTTCCCTTATTATATCATAGGAAAAGGGAAAAAATCAGGTAGGTTTTGTCTTTTCCTGGTTTTAAAGACTGCACTACAATAAAGGGATGCAATTATCTAAACTTATTTGATTGTTTCAGCTGTTCCGTTACTTGCCTCCACTTGCTTGGTGATCATAATCACATTACTGACTGTTTAGCAGAAATCTTTTTTTTATGTAAATAACTTAAGAAAAGACCAATAGTCATCCCTACAACAGACCATCAAAGTGGTCTGGGTTTAAAGGGCACGTTCTGTTACTATTAAATATGTTAAAGCATCACATTAGAAAGAACACATGGTGGGTTCATTACAAATGTTTTTGAATTAATCTATTTTTAAATATAGAATTAGTCTCAAACTAGGACCCAAAAAATCCAAAGATAGTAAGCCAAGTAGGCAGCGCTGTCTTTGGACCAAGTTCGAAGCCCTCGTTTTGTACCCCAATGTGTTTTACTTCTCTTTTCTTCTCCGCTCTGGTATCATCACATCGGCGTGTGCTAACAGGGCTAGCAAAAGATGTAATGCAAGGCCACCTGTTAGCTGTCTCCACTGTTTTGTCCTTGTGCTTTAAGTGCATGTGGTTAGGCATCAAGCTAGTATTTCTGTGATATACAAGTTTAACACCACATATCTTGCACTGCACGTTATCGTCGTCCTTTTTGTCCAAGTATTTCCAGACATCCCTCTTCCTGGTCGTGGCTGACATGGTGCGTGTAATGCCAAATGAGTTATAGCCAAAACCAACACACTGGGCAGGTGCTTGAATAATAAGACGTTACTCGAATACTGACGCCAACGAGTACTCGAGTACTCGTACCCACCCCTACTCCGTCATGTAAAGTGTCACAGAGTTGGGCAGTTTGGGACACTGACAGCTAAATTCCTGTACCTCTTATTGTCCACAGCAGGCAGTGGTGGGCTGGGTGGGGTCTTCCAGCGGACCTTGTACTTCTCCTCCATCATGCTGTGGCTCAGAGAAATGAGGTAGCGCTCCAGGATGACGAGACGCTGGCGCAGGCGCTGAGCAGACAGGGTGCTCTTGGCCATCTGGGCTGAGAGCTTCTGCTGGTCGTCAACCAGGACCATGAGACACTCCTTCAGTTCAATTTCATCTACAAAACACACACATGCAGACACATTTATGCACAGATCAA
Source organism: Myripristis jacobus (assembly GCA_900302555.1). Lineage (NCBI taxonomy): Eukaryota > Metazoa > Chordata > Actinopteri > Holocentriformes > Holocentridae > Myripristis > Myripristis jacobus. The sequence goes on along the minus strand of OMLB01062625.1, from coordinate 7,559 downwards.
TGCCCAATATGCTTTATGGAAACATTTTAGACTCCTAGATTGTTAAGCTATGTAACATTTAACAATTAGGTATTCCAAAGTGATGACATGGCCCAACACATGTGAACCTGAAAACATTTCTGCCTCTCCTTCTGTAGAAATACTGGCCTACTTTCATCAAGCTATCATACAATCAGATCTAGTCTTAATGTGGGCATATGCTCATTTTACCCCTAAAGTCAGTATTTATCAATGCCATCTTTGTCATCACCCTAATATTATTCTCATGCCTGCTTGGAAAATACGTACACTCGTTTCAAAGACCTATTTAGCTGTTCTCTGGATGGAAACCAAGGGAAATTCCTGCCATTATCTCTCTGCTTTGATTTGTTGTTGAAAATTCATTCAGATAATAAGTTTAATATCTGACCATTTTCTCCAAGCCTGAGAATGAATGCGGCATCGTTTTTTGTAAAATTATGCATTTTGAATTTTAAAGGCAAACTTCCTGGAGGGTCCTTTTCTGAGCTGAACAACTGCTGACAGATAACACAATTCCTTGCCAAATTTGTTTTAATGACAGCCTTTAATCCCACTTTTAAAGACTGCCAAATAAAACAGACCTCTTGGCATGAACCTCAGGAATCAAAATGTCAAATTACGTGTCGGCAAATTGCTGTTTCTTTGATCTTTTGCTATGTTGAGTCCATAGCTTGTGCGTAGGGTATGCAAATTTCGTAGCGCAAGGCCTTGCATTAAATAGGCCAGGAGCTTCCAAACATAATTTTGGGTGAGTCATATGTAAATGATCAACTGATTCAACGTCTGCCTCTGATTTAGTAATTTCAATTTGCATCTTAGGATCATTTCCTCTGTAGATTCTGCATTCTTTTCCATGATAGTTTGATGCATGACAGCGGCTGTTTAGTTTCAGTGATATAAGCAGCCCTCTAGGCTTAATATTTTGACCAACAACAAAGCAAAATAATAATAATAATGATGACAATAATAATGCAAGAATACACTGGGGCCTTGGTACTATGTACAAAATGTTCTGCAAGTTTCTCTCTATCATAAACTCATCCCATCAGCAGTTAAAAAAAAAACAATGCTTAAAACAAACTTGGCTCTGAATTTGTCTGTACAGTGTTCTGAAGTGCAATTTTATAAAGAAATTCACACATTTTAGTGATGTGAATTCCAGATGCCTGAAATTACTAAAAATTATGAACTTCTACTGTATACCCACAATACCTTCTGATCAGTGAAATTGGCCTATAGAACAATTTTCATTACTGTACAGTCACAGTTGTGATTTAACGACACCACGGCCTCTCACACTTGCACTGACGGAGTGGTGATACAAGAAAGAGTCATATTTCACCTAAGCTCACCTAAGCTAAGCTTATGACGGTCCTTAATGCAATTATGAATAACTATTTTTCCACCACATTCCACATTTTCTCCACCATCCCTCCACATTGCCAGTCCACTGTTCTGATCTGGTGGCAGAGAAAATGCTTTGGTTTTGTATGTCCCCATTCAGCAGTGGTGTAGGGAAGACAAGATAGGCTAAAATAGCAGATCTAAAATCTACTTAAGCTTTATATAAGCCAGACTGGCCTGAAGTTCTGTGAGCCACTCTCTACTGTCAGCTGCGCTTGGCTGTCAAGACAGATATGTATTTCAGCCAGACAAAGTCCCCTACTATTTATTATACATTACCCAGGGCTAAAAAATAACTTAAAGGACAATTCCAGTTTCTATTAATGTTTTAGCCTATGTAATACACTGCACAAAGACAACAGTATTTATTTAGGTTTCCCCTTTCTCCCATGCATTCATTCCTTTCTATTCATGTCAATATTGTACAAAAATCTACATGCAGAGACATGAAACTTGCTTGAAATAGAATCATCACAGTTAGCATCCTGCTCAAATTCATTTGTCTTCCTTTATCGCTGGACACAGTGTGATGAAAAACATGCACATCTTCCGGTGTATTCATGTTCTCATGTGAAGCTCAGACATCCAAGACTTTTAAGTCAGCTAGCAAACAGCTTTGCATTCCTGTGCCGTTTTGTCTGACAATCAAACCCAGAAGACAAACAATAATGGACAAAACGGACATCATGAAAAGGATGGTGTGATTTGGCTACTTATTTCTTTAACAAAGTCAGTTTGGCTACCAAATAGAAAATCTGTTTTGTTTTTGTTTGTTTTTTTATATTTAGAAAGCCAAGATGTCAGAGCCACCAGAGGACCTGCACGCTTTTCACATTAGTGTGTCCAACAATAAGGTAACTTCAACAGAAATAAATAAGACAAGATGTTCACTGTTAACCATGTTTGAGGACTCTGCAAGACGAATTTTGTCCCACTGGTAAACGGTGGCCTGTATATCACTGTGTCGGTCTGTCAGTTGGTTGGTCAACAGTTTGGTCCAGAGGAGCATATCTCCAAATCTATTTAGTCGATTGTCATGATTTTTGGTGATAACATTTATGTTGACAACAGGTCGAAACATGGCAATTCTGGTGACTCCACAACTTTCCCTCTGGCACCACCAAAGGCCCAGCGGGGCTTATTACACCTTAACAAAGGTACAGTACAAGTGTAGTATGTTTTAGAAAATTAGGTCAACTAGGTCAGTGTGGTAATGTTAAGTATGTGTGCAATGTAGTACATGGGCTACAACATGAATAGAACCTGGTGCTGCCCTTTAAGTTAGAGCAAAGACAATTGTACAGGATGTAGCATCATCTCCTCCTCATTAAAAATCTAGCATTCAAACAGAGATAAAAGCATCCACTGCGAGGAATCAGGGCTTTTGTCTCGTATCCATACAGCTCTCTGGATCCTAATTTCAGAACAACAGGCCTGTTAGACAAAATGCAGAGATCAGCATATTCTAGATAATCTGACCGCTCAGTGGAAAAGCAGGAAGTATGCTATGATGTTTGAACTTGAGGCATCAATAACGGAGCACTCGGTCACGCTGCTCTCCGATTACACTCACTGTACTGCTCTGCTACAACCAGACCAGCAGAAACACTTACAATACATAACTCATCACAATGAGGCTGGGTGACGTCCTGGCTCAGCAACTGAAAAAACATGTAACAGCCAAGTAACAGCAAAAACTGCAATTGATAACCATGCCACCTAACCAACCACACGCTCCCCACTGCGCTTATCTGTTACCAGCATAACCCTGTCCCACCCAGTCCCACATGTAAACACAGCCTGGGTCAGAGAGACTGCCCTGCATTGGACTATATTTTAAAGGCTACCTAGATTAGACTCCCAGGGGTAAAAATAACCACTGCAGACTGAGAGTACCCATTTCAGTTCTTCAACACCTCACGTGCCAGCAAAACACGCAGACACCAGCAGCAACTGACAGACGTAAAATGGATAAACAGGGAGGTTGGCCATGTGCTGAAATGGCCTGTATCCCAGTAACTAAAACACATTTGGATCTGCTGCCAGCACAGTACTAATATCTGTATCTGCACACAACAGGGCGAAAAAGAACAAAAGCCAAGACAAGAGAACCGGTTACCATCGGTTGTAGACTACACTGTAATGTTTCGTCGCTTGCCACTGTCAGCAGTCACATCTCCACCTTGTTCAGGTTGCGCTCTCACCTGGTTGCCGCCCCCAGTCCCAGGTCTCAATGATGGAGTGATGGACCGATGACGACGTCTCCTCCTCCTCTTTCTTCTCCTTGTCGTTGGACTCATCCTTCTTTTGAGCCCCAAAGCAATCAGTGCAATCTTCTAGAAGGTCAAAAAAATTAAATAAATAAATGTCTCTTATGCCTTAATTTTCTTCCATTCAGTGAGATTAATATGTCATCCAAGGGGGAGCAATGTGTAAATTTATCATGAATATGGGAGAGTAAATGAATTCTGTGATCTTGCAGTGCCATACCCGGGTGAGCTGATTCTTCTCCATTGAATGTGATCTCTTCATCCTTCACCATCTCATTCCACATCTCGCTCAGTCCCTCTGGAGAGAATGCTCGCTGTCAAAAGAGAAAATAAT
>OMLB01062621.1:38333-48663 GCA_900302555.1 Myripristis jacobus | reverse complement strand
ATATAAAAAGCAATATTCACACGTGCACACACACACACACACACACACACACACAAACATGGTTCTTCGGAGGTTTAGTAAGTGCACTCACAGAAAATAACTCTTTTGGCAATACAGAAATATTATATTTATGTGTTTGTTAGCTTTCATTTTATGTGATCTGACACATGAGTGACATGCCTGATGAATTCAGAAAGCCTGAGCTCATGTTTGCTCTCCCCAGTATTCAGTTAAAGGATAATGCTTCCCTGCTGTGGGTCCTCTGTCCTTCTTGCCCTCAGAAAACCTCACAGAGCACAGTTTGGCATAATGTTTCCAATAGGCGTGTCTATTGATATCCTGCCAGTCATTTAAGAATGGATAATGCGGAAAATATTGAATTTTAGCATCATTATTGCATCATTTGATACAACTGGATATCAATCTAAGCGTAATTTCCAGTGCCGAGGTTGGTGGGGTTTTTTCTCTGGTTGGTGACTGCTGAAGGCCTCCAGTGCATCTGATTCTGTGGCTGTCTTTAACCACCAAAGCCTCATGTTTTTGATCAAGACTGCATGGTAAACTATGGTGAGGCTGTCTAATTCCTGAAAAGTAGTTCTGTAACTCCTCTCCTCCTCCTTATCTCCTTTCAGGCATCATGTCAGTCTCCATGGTAACAGACTCATATCCGTCCAGTGATAGGTCCGTGGTCTCTGTGACCCCGGCGGTTACCAACGTGACAGAACAAGAGCGTGACGCCCTGCTGGCCGTGGCCGAGGTGGTGGTGCTGGCGGTCATCTTGGTGATGGCGTTGCTCGGCAACGGGCTGGTGTTGGTGGTGCTGCTGAGGCGGCGACGACACAACAACCCACTCCATCAGTTCATGCTCAACCTCTGTCTGGCAGACCTGGTGGTGGCACTGTTCCAGGTAACACATACACAGATACGCACACACACACACACACACACACACACACCAATTTAAGCCCTGAAACCCAAGACAGCATTGTTTTATGGCTGCAGTATTATATCAAACAGAAAATATCTAGATGTGCATCATTTGATACACGTTATTCAGCAGGATATATCTGATATCCTTGGAAACATGTCGATCTCCACTAGAATTTAAAATAATGAAGTTCTCCCAGGAGTGTCTCACCAATTTGTTATATGAAAAAACGGTGATTTAGGAAAACAAGACAAATTGATGCTTTTCTTAAAATAGAATTGTGGTTAGTTTCTTTGTGTTATGCTGATCAGTTACTGGAAGTCGTAGTTTGTCCTCATTTGCCACTTCATCACCCCCTGCCCCTCGCTCTAACTGTAGCCCCAAACACGAATCTGAAGCCAGTTCTCCTTCATCTCCTCTCTTTGTTCTTCCTGGAGACTTCCACAAATCCACTTCACCTTGTAAATCCATGGATTAAGACTTGCACCTTTGTCTTTATTATTATTTATATTTCAGTAGTGTTCAATACCTTCAGCTGTTGCAATCATTTTGCTTGATTCATTAATTCCAGTACTCCCTGTGTCTCATTCTTATCTTTCGCCTGTTCTCTGCTGCTGTGACTCAGTCCGACACTTCCTTCCCCTCTTCCTCTTTCAGGTGTTGCCCCAGCTGGTGTGGGATGCCAAGGGCCGGTTTCCTGGCCCCGACTTCCTGTGCCGCCTGGTGAAATATCTCCAGGTCCTCGGGATGTTTGCCTCCTCCTACATGATCGTGGCCATGACGCTGGACAGGCACTACGCCATCTGCTGCCCCCTGCAGGCGCACCGCAGCGGGGCCACGCAGCGCTGGAACACGTTCACACTGCTGGCCTGGGGCCTGTCGCTGCTGCTCAGCCTGCCACAGGTGACAGGGCCTCCGTCTGTGGGGCGATTTGATTGGCTGAGGGTGTGATGGGTGTTGAAGTTTAATGTACTGGCTGTGTTGCCTTGGGGATTAATAATACAAAACTGTGCAGATGCTGCGAGACAGAGGCTGATGTACACGTTTCCCTTCACACACACACACACACACACCTCTTTGCCCCCAGCAGGTGTTCATCTTCTCTCGTTCGGAAGTGGCCCCCGGGGTGTATGAGTGTTGGGGCAACTTTGCTGAGTCCTGGGGCCTCAAGGCCTACGTGACCTGGATGACACTGGCTGTCTTCATCCTCCCTGTCCTCATCATCACCGTCTGCCAGGTATCTGTGAAGGTTCTCAGTCATCCAGGTCGTGGTTATCCACGCAGGGTTGAACCGAGATCAACTGGACTATTTGTAGATTCTTGAAGACGTTTCACTTCTCATCCATCACTTCTTGGATGGAAAGTGAAACGTCTTCAAGAATCTACAAATAGTCCAGTTGATCTCAGTTCAACCCTGCGTGTCTGCCAGGTAGTGAGCACTACACTACACTACAGAATAGAATAGAATGGAGTTGACAAGAATAGATTTGATAGATTAATGTGTGTTGTCCATGTTAAAATAAATGAATGAATAAATTGTTAATTTATGGAAGATAAAATGGGATGGTATAAAATAAATACTGAAAAAACAGGAGAGCATTTGTCACTGCTCTGTGTAGTCAGTACATTTTAAATGACAGCCTGACATGTATATTTGTGATATAAATTGATCATACTGATCATATTATCATATTACATCATATCCACCTGATGTAAGTCATATGAGGATTACCTGGAGTCATAAAGATTAGAGTTTTCCCTGCTTTTTATTTCCCACTGCATCGCTGCTCTGCTAACTTCCCTTTCCCCTCAGGTGAGAATCTTCAAGGAGATCCACAACAACCTGTACCTGAAGTCAGAGCGCCGACTCTCCCCTGCCTCCGTCCCCGCCTCCAGACGGGACAGCCAGAGAGGAGGAGGAGGAGGCGGCGGCAGAGGGAGGTCCAGCCTCTCCCTGTATCCTCCCATCTTCAACAACCATGTGAGCCACAGCGGCTTTGACCCGGGACCCACCTGTCCCCACATGGCGATGGGCCCCTTGGGCTCCAGCAGCATGGCTTCACATTGTGATGTTCATGCCTACACCACCGTCCACCCCGGTGAGTTCCACCAAGTACAGTGTGGGTCTGCTTTAAATGGTGGGGGTGCTTTCTCTGCACCACACAACCCAGTCATACATTCCAGCAGCCAGCCAGTAACACAGAGTCGGGGATTATTGTTATTGCTCCTATGAAAACAAAACATTTTAAGGGAGGATTATTGACTGTAGGTCTGCCCGTCATCTGCTGGACAAAGAAGAGAAACCTATCACCTATTTCTATATTTAAGAAGGATTAGATGCGTTCAACACAATTTGGATTCCCACGACTCCCTGTATGCACACACACACACACACACATACACTGAAAACCCACACATACACTTGTCAGTGCATAACCGTTAGATGAGATTACAGCCTGCAATGTACTATTTTCAGGCCAACAATTTGAATTTACCATTAAGAGCGTGCAGAACAAAATTGCCAAGGGTTGATGAGGTGAAGACTGTTCAGACACAACTGACAAAGAAACATGGAAAAAGCACTAAATTTGATGATTTTATGCCCCTATCATTGGGATGATGAGGACCTCAGGTGACCTAAAATGTGGAGGATGTACAAATTTTGATGTTTGATGCTGCATGGCTCTCATTGTCAGCCTGACTCAGTGAAAAATTTCTAATTACATGCTCCTTCCTTCCATAGTGGACCTTTAAGAACGTGTTGAGTTACACCTTCATAGCAGTCGAGACAAAAGTTAGGACACTGTTGTGTGTGTGTCCCTCTCAGGCGAGGTGCAGCCTGATGTGCTCCCCGGGCCTGTGGCGCCTTCTGGTCTCTGCTCCTCAACTCCGGGCAAAACCGCCCCGGCCAAAGCCCCCCCGGCCCGGGGCGGAGAGGTGTCAGCGGCCATGTCCAAGACAGTGAGGATGACGCTGGTCATAGTGATGGTCTATTCACTCTGCTGGGCTCCTTTCTTCAGTGTGCAGCTGTGGGCCGCCTGGGACCCCGACCCCCCTCAGAACGGTAGGATACCACTGACACACACACACACACACAAATCTTTTCAAGCCTAGGGTGTAACTATGGCACAGACACCAGGAGGTCCAAATGAGAGCCCTCCCCTAGAATTTTTAAGCGCATTTCCCACAATTGTATGATATTTCTATTTGCACATTTAGAACACAGTTTTGAGGACTACACCGACCATTTGAATTCACATTTACAGGAATAGTAGGTGATTTCTCCAAGATAGTAGTTGCCCCTTCACTTTGTTTTGTTTCAGTAAAGTGCTGCCTGCTTACTGACTTTAAACTCACCTACTAATTACAATTATGCCTTTTCCAGTAGTGGTGAACAGGATAGCATCCGGTGGGAAAAATATGGGGGTCGCAGTCGAATCAGAATGGCCTGAAATGTGCTACTAAATAGTGTTGACAAAAAAAATTTTGCCTGAAAATTTCAGACATCTTCCATTTACTTCAATGGAGGGTCCAATGGAACCGAACCTCCTAGCAGCTCAGAACCATTCGTCTGAGTCTTTTGGGGGATGCTGAGCACACCAGTCTTCACCCCATGTCTATAAGATCTTCCGTTCCAAAGATAGAAACATATTGTCTACTGTATATTGAGTAACTCAGTGATGAAGTTACACCACTGGTCACTGGACTTGGCTGTCGCTGTTTCAAAATGAAGTGGCCGCAAAACAGTTTTCTATTTTGTCCTTAGGGGTGCGTTTACGGCGGTGACTGCAGCTCATTCCAAATCTATCAACACCAACTCCAAATGGCTGCTACACATGAACAATATTAGCATAACCAAGAGATTCACTGAAAAAAAAAGTCACATGGATAGATTATCAAATACGGTACAAGTTTCATGAGTCTCCCTTTGTCATTTCTTGATTGTACACAGAGCTGTTCAGTTTCTCCTGGACCAATCAGTGGTCTGCAGTGTTTTCACCTTTTAGTATCGGCTGAACCTCGACGGAGGTGACACCAGAAGAAAGTACCAGCTACTGTCCACAACTTTTACTATATCGAGAACCCAAAAAGGAGAATAGGGTTAAGTTGACTCGAGCTGTGTGATGTGGTGGAAAAGTGGCTAATTTCATATACAAATATAAATCAGTGCTATTTAACTCTATAAATAATAATATGTTTAAGAACTACTATCCAGTACAGCCGCTGTTCATGGAACCAGGGTCACAACAAATGCTTTTAAATGTAGTGACAGTCCAACCATACACTCGGTTCTGACCTAGTCTTGTTTGAAACAAACTTCCTTGAAAGATCATTCCTGATCAAGATCCATCCGCGTTTGTTGTTTTTCCTCACATCACAGCATGTTGCTTCCTGATTCACGTTTCCCTGAGGAATTTTGGCAAATATTCTGCATTGTGCGTCCCATACAGTCTCTCAGATGTTAGAGCTACCACCCACTCCTGCTTTAATCTCCGCTAACAAGCCTCCCTCTTCTTCATCCCTCTGCTTTTGTACAAACTGCTAAACTGAAGGATAAATTTAGCAACAGTAAACAACCTTAACTTTTTAATTTCCACTGAGAAGTTTGGATTTAGACCATAAAAACTAACATGATCTGAGAAACAGTGGTGGGAATTTACCAGAGACGGGAATTGGCAGGGACAAGCGATACGATTCCCGAGACTTGGATGCTCTTTTTGATATGCATTCTGTAATTATTGACAATTTGACAATATTTATTTAGTATCTTGAATTATTTCCTCATACCTCAAATAGCAGTTATTATGAGCACAGCAGTAGTTGGCATACAGCAGTGCTTATGTAAAAACTGTAAAAAAAATCAAAGCAGAATTTACATTACCATACATGTGTCTATATAAACACATGCACCCACTATTCATACACATTTATACATAAACATACACACATATATGCATTCTTTTTTTAAAAGCCAGAAACAACAATACACAGCACAAAAACAAACAAAACCTTCAGCTATAGCAATTAGCCAGATTTCTGTTTTAACATGTAAAACTGCAGCATGAAATCTGTTTTTTTCTGTCAGTCTTTGGTTCCTGTGATGATAGTTTTGATTCCCACGATGCTACACCAGAGACCCAGAAGTAAATATTTGTTTGAATAGGTCATATGATGAGCTGTTGCATTCCACGCAGGAACATTTTCCCGCCTTGCACAAAATATGTCCAAAATAAGTTTCAATTCAGAGTCAGTATGGCGGTATAACAATCAACAAGCAAAAAAATGTTTTTTTACCCCACTGATTACTTTTACTGATCAACAGTAAGCTCTCACAGTGGTTTTATAACACTGTATGTTTCCACCACTGAGCAAAATGTGGCTTTCATTTTATTCCCTCTGAACTGCAAACATAAATAGAGCCCAATAGAACCCAATAGAGCCACAGCCCTCTGCTGATGCTGGGGCACCTGGGAATGAAATGCCATACTCATGAGCGCCACCCTTATCACTTACAGCCTCCTCCTCCTCTCTGTGTGTGTGTGTGTGTGTGTGTCCAGATGCTGTGTTCACCCTGCTGATGCTGCTGGCCAGTTTGAACTCGTGCACCAACCCCTGGATCTACTCTGCCTTCTCCAGCAGTGTGTCTCCGGAGCTCCGCCTGCTGCTGCTCTGCCGCGCGCACACACAGCGCCGAGGCTCCATACCAAACGACTCCACGACCACACACACCTCCAACTACTAGACTGAACACACACACACACAGCCAACATGAGCAGCGCTGACACATGAACTGTCTCCATATTGTTCTCTGAACTGTCTCTACTGTACTCTGTGTAGAAAACTACTGATGATGCACATGAGAAATAAATCGTTTTCAGTAGGTACAACTGGTAGTTTAGATGCAGATCACTGTGATAATCTTTATTTTTTAAAGTTTGATTATTCTTGTAACTCGTGTAAATGCTTGATCTTTCTGCATCTGGTTGCTGGATCAGAAATCCATCTCCCTTTTTCCTCTCATCTTTTTTTTTTTACTTAACAGAATCAATACAAGGTCTTTTGTTTTAAAAATGGTTTATTCATTCTCTCACCAGTCATATGAACAAGAGCTCACACATACAAACGTAAAAACATCAGTTGAACAACAGCTAGTAAAGTTCATGTTATTTTCCTGAATCTCAACACTACATTGTTTGATTTGCTCTTTTTGAAACGACACACAAAGAAAGGCGCTGCAGCAAAACACCGGTTTCAGAAACCCGCGCGCTGCCAGGCGCCAAAATTCAAGTGTTTCAACGAAATGGTTTTTGCTTCAGTTCTTCAAGGTGTCCCCCTTCTCCACCAAAGCATGAGGATTCATCATGTTTTGGTGGAGAAGGGGGACACATTTCAATTGGCTGACAGAATGTAATATACCCATAGCTGCATGAGTTTGCTGTCACTAGAGATCAATCAAGTACTGCAAGAGGAGGGGGGAGGAGGGGTGTTGTCAACTTGTAAATCATATCTTCAAGGCCCATTTATTTTGGCACGACATCCTAGCCGGCAGCCTCACCTGCGGCCCATTTCTCTCCCCTTTCCTCTTAAGTGTGTGTCTGCCCTTTGTCCTGAGCAGCCCTCACAGGAGACACTATGCCTCAAAAACCAGGTGCACTGGAGACGTGCATACCTCTGGTACAAAGAGGGAGGAACAGGGCATGAGACGACTCCCACTGGTACCACTAGTATCTTAAAAAAAAAACTTCTCTCTGCCGCCGGAGTCTGGCTAATACAGACACACACAAAAAAAAAAAAACATAAAATCAAATGACTTGTTTTAGAAAACAAATTACATACTGATTAATTTGTCTGAAATGTATTAATTACATTTGGTCATGGCATAATTACCATACAACAAAAAAACAAAAACAAAAAAACAAAAGAGAAAACACGGTATCATACAGTGTAAATGTACACCCTTTCTAAATTAATACACATCACACTTAAAGTGACGATGAAAATGGAGTTGTTGCTTAACCTGCATGTGTGTTAGATGTCCATGATGGCTGAAATGAGCAACGACTCTGTTTCATAATGTCCACATCATACAGGATTCAACATCATGTGAGAGAGGTGGACATTAAGTGCTGCTTTATTTTGCACGTGAAAAGGAAATTCTGAATCACTTTAAAAAGCGAGGCTCAAGAGATCTGTTTAATTGACTAACAGGATGCAAACCAGTTGCCACTTGAAAGAAACGATCAGCTTCTGAAGCTCATGATGCAATTTTTTATGTGATCTACTACTGTTGATGTCAGTTTTTCTTTGCAGCAAAATTGGAGAGACAGAAAGCATTGGCAATGAGACATGATAATTTAAAAAACCTAAAGTATAGTGAAAAGTTTCAAAGCTCCATTCAATTTCCCACAGAGGAACTGATATTTGTTGCCCTCTGCTGGCGGCTGGTGGGAAAACAAGGCAGGAATCAGCCTCTCTTTAAGTGCTTCAGTTGATCTTGGCTCTATCTAACTCTGTAGTCTAATTCTGACTAAAAACATTGCGAATGTCATATGACACATTATGTACAGGTCTCAGACAAACAGGTGGACAGCTGAAAACAACATAAACACAAACACAAACACAAAAAAATGAAATGAAACCAGGCTATGGCTATTTAGACACACATTTTCTCTCAACCACCGTGCTCGCTCTCACTCAGATACATCAAAAAACATTAAAAAGATTACTCGGAGTCAGATTGTCATTTTACAGTGAGCTAAAATAGATTTCTTTTTAAAAATCACAAAAAAACATTTTGCTTATACAACTGTAAAACTATTGTGTGTATTATTCATGATCATTTAAAAAAACAACACTGCCACAACTCTTCAAATCAGTGGGGTTAAAATCAGGATTGTGTGTGACTATTCAAAGTGAGATTTTTCCTACTTTGGCACCACAGCAGGGCAGGGCAGAGCACACACACACATGCACACACACACTCAATCCTGTAGGCTAAGCTAATAAAAACACAGCCTATTGTTTCCCACAAAGCAGCATGTGGTGTAATGTAATACTGTGAGCGCTGACGTCCTGCTGGCCGCTCAGCAGTTGGCCTGTGAGGCGCAGGAGCTTCACTGTGTGAGCGTTACTGCTAAAATGTGTCTCGTCCTTATCAATACATCGGTGTAGGAGCTGAGCTGGTCGGATTGTGTATAATATAGACTTACACAAACACACCACTAGAAACGCCCTTTCTCTCCACTGCAGATGAACTGGCGTTGAAACCTCGCAGTCGCACAGAATCAGACCACTGAGCCTTGTCCCGCCGAAAACCCTCCTACATTATTTCGTATTGTTACCTCTGTTGGTTATTTACTCATTATTTTGCCTCTTCGGCTACACGCTAACACAATTACTACAAGTGGAATAGACAGTACTTCTTGCGGTGTGGTAGTGAACTTCGGGGCTGTGTTTCCCCCCAGAATTTTGGATTTCATCGTTGTGTACCTTCACTCCACACCCGACACCGGAGCTACAACGTGAACATGGCACAGAAAGGTATATTCCTCCAACGAAAAAGTGTCTGTGTGTATTAATTTCTGTCCAGCCCTTGAGGAGAGAGGCAATGGAAGTGTGTGTGCAGTGTGTGTTTGAACGAAAGTGCAGTATTTCTAAGTACCGCGACAAAATGTGAACCTCAGCCTGTAGGAAAATATACGGATTTATGTGTGTGTGTGTGTGTGTGTGTGTGTGTGTGTGTGTGTGTGTTGGCAAGGTTGTGAACCATTATGGCAGCTCAAGGCCCTGAGAGTTAAGTCCTCGTTGATTTACTACATTTTCTTACAGTCAGTCTGTCCCGTGTGCACCCATCTGGTGCTTGTACGTGTGTGTGTGTGTGTGCTTCTGGAGGACTTTTTGTAGACCAAAGGCACATCCTGTTTCATTACCAGAGGTTTCCATGGAGTGAAACACAGCTTGATGACCGTTATAGTCAGCTAAATGTCACCGTGTCACTGTTAGCTAACATATAAGCCACAGAAGCAGGTCCCACCTTTTTTTTTTTTTGATAAAGTAAAATGTTTGTTTGAATGGCTTCGGGGTGTGTGTGTACAAGTGTACCAAGTACAATATCTCTAAAGGTGATGTGTGGTTGGACTGTGCAACTGCGTGTGTGTGTGTGTGTGTGTGTTTCTCGGAAGTGTGTGATATCGCGCGTGTGTGTGGTTTCCTCGAGAGTCCGACTTCACCCTCTACACAGTGTCCTCGTCCATCTTTGCGACGTCGTCCAATATGACGGCTGCCGGCACGCTGTTCCCCTCGACGTCCTCGTCTGATTTTGAGGGCGAGGGCGGCGCCAGCATGGCCGTGCGCTCCTCCTTGGGCTCCTCCCGCTCTCGCTTCTCCTCCTCTTTCCTCTCT
>OMLB01062621.1:16176-34179 GCA_900302555.1 Myripristis jacobus | reverse complement strand
CAGGGGGGACCTGTCCTCAGCTGTGCTAAATACTGCCACCAGCACCAAGCAACAAAACAGCTGAGCAACGAGAGGTTTGAATGGATTTGGAGAGCAACTCCAGCTGTGACGAGCCTCTCTGACTTTTGACTTATTTTAGCACAGTGACGCATCGCCCTTTTGCTGCTTGTAGCGCTGAATCGAAACTCACCAAATTTGATTTTACGTGTGAATCCAAAAACCCCAGGCTTTTCTTTCCCTGTTGCACTGTACCATCCGTCACACATTTACATTTCCAATTCAAACAAGCACCGACTTATTAGTCATTTGAAGTTGAGAGCGACAGTCAGTTCCAACCAGAAAAAATAAAAGAGGGATGATAGGCCTCTAGTTCCAACAGCTGACTAGATTGGCGCGAGCAGTGATGCAGATTACATAAGTCCCTTCAACTGGGACGACCCATGCATAAAAAAGTATGCACAGTCAGTAATGTAAGTCACTTTGAATTGAAATGACCACTCAACAGCTTATATTAACTATCCTCTGGTTTTTATCTACTACTTCTCGACCACGCCGATCATCAAATCTCTGCCTCTTATCCATCCCTCGCTCAAAATGCAGAACAAAAGGTGGCTGCACCTTCTCATTTGTAGCCCTCACCCTCTGGAATAAATCCTCCACAACCCGTTGGCCTCGCTGACCCCCTGGACTGACTGAAGATCTTTGGAAAGTCTTTTATCAATACGTCTTTTCAGTCTGTGTCATTAGTATGCGTGTATATGAGTGTGTATGTATGTGTGTGTGTATGCTCATGTTTGAATATGTATGTATTCATGTACGTACATCCTTTCAATGTATTGTTTTTTTATGGATTGGTTCTGATCTAATTGCATGTGTTAAGCACTTTGTAACTGTGTTTTAAAAGTGCTACATAAGTAAAGCTTTACTCACTTACTTACAGCAGTAGTGTACCTGTTGCCTAGAAACCTGCTGTGCTTAGGTGCTACACTTGATTTTTCAGTTTTCCACAGTGTGAGCAGCTCACGCTGTCAGTCAGGATTTCATGGCAGAGTTTTTCCAGTAAGCAGAAATTTAAGTTGAGTAACTGTCATTCTCCTGGTAACTTCATGCCTGATCATGTCGACATGACACTGCAATATGCAGCTGTGCCGTATTACTGCATCGCCGCATTAACACCAGCTTGTGCACACACACACACACACGGACACGGACACACACACAGACATGCTAATCTGTCTTTCTGCCGGCCATAGCCAGAAATTCTTCACACCATCCAAGTTTAACCATGCCTAAAAGTTGGAATGCACATCTGCGGCTTATAACAACGAAAAATCTGAAAATCACTTGGCCTGTGGAGTGGAAAAGTCTGGGTCTTTCTCCGGTGACCATGCCTTTGGTGACTATTAGAAATGAGACTTCCTAGATGAGCACTGCCACTTAGAGTGACCAGCACTGCACAGAGGGACAAAGAAGAGTTGGCTTAATGCCTAACTTCCTTACATGACAGCATACACAGCCATGACCTTGGACACTCTCCACAGTCTGCACAGGTATCTACTGTACAGAAGGAAAGAGCAAAGCTCAAAGGGCAGATGGGATATCTATCAATCACATATTGAGTTCACGCTCTGTCTGGGTGCTGCACCCGAGGGTGGATTTACACAGATACAGTGACATTATGATATCTAGAAAAGTGTCAGCCCAGTCTGTCTGTTTCTAGTCTGTTTCAAGAGGGTCTGAGTTGGTTCACATCTGTGCAAAACTACTGACTAATCAATAATCACTTCATTTGGATGAAACAAACCAACTGAAAAAAACCCTGCAAAGGTTTTCAAAAACAGCTCCTTGTAACCCGCGGATTTCAAAAAGGAATGCTCCCAAGATGTCTCCATGGTGGCTGAGGGACAAATGTAGCAACTCTTTGTGTCCGGGGGGTAGACAGACAGTCTAAAATTATGAATGTCACGGCATCCCTTTAAGAGTCGCTGGCCAACATAGCTGTTTTCAAACCATTTTGTTGAGGCAAAGCCCACATCATCACATTCCCTGTGATACACATTCAGTTTAGCATAATTTAGAATGATTATTGTAAGTGAAACGCCACCCTGCCTTCTTCCTCATGTATGCTGAGACAGGCTCCAGCCTCTGTGGCCCTGACAGGGATAAATCGGAAAAAAAAGAATGAATCTCTGATGGTCCATTTTAATTCTCCTACTATTCAGAGGTAGACACTAGGTCACTGAAAAACAAGCAAGCACCCATTGCTCCCATGATTTTCACACTTCCCCCTTTCTTTTTGAACAATCCTCTGTCTATCCAGCACATTTCAGATGCTGAGCTGAGTCAGCCAGTTCCCTGAATTAATCACTTCCCTTTTTCAGTCTGTTGACAGATATCTTTAATGTCTCTTTCTTTGTCACTAAAATCAATGTGTCCAGAATATCCTTTTCCGTTTTTAGCAGGTTTACACCAGAGCTCGATGAAAACGCACGTCTGGTGGATTTGTTTGTATTTCTGTGTGTGTACGTGCGCCACCTCATGTCGATCCAGTGAGTATATGTTCATTTAATCCAAGTGTTGGCAGCCCATGTCTACAAAACCTCACCCAGAATATGAGCCGGCACGCTGACATCATCAACAGGCAGCCCACAGAGGAGTCTTGTACCAACCAGACAGCCTGACTTAGAGCACAAGGAAGTTTCACTGAGGTCATGGCTACTATGCGAGTTTATACCCATTCAACTCCAGGAGCATGCAAGAGCCAGGGGGAAAAGGAAGAAAGAAAGAAAGAAAGAAAGAACAAAAGAAAAAGAAAAAACAAAACACTGACCCTCTGTCTGTCTCCTGTTACATCAGTGCCTCCTCCTCCTCTTCTACTCCTACCACAGCTGTTCTCTTTCCAAACCGTCTCAAACCGTTTAATAAGACTGCCAAAAGTAAAATCTGAACACTACTCTGAAAAGGTTGAATGACTACTAAGTCTCACGAGGAACAAATATTGCCTTTAGACACAGCAACGTGGAGTTTTGAACTGGTGGGATGAGGAAGAGGGAAGAGAAAAATAGAAAAGGCGGCATAATACCTGTAGAACTGGCTACACTTTACTGAATTCTCACCAGACAGAAATTCCACTTTGTACCACAGATATGCAAAAAAGGAGGAGATGACAGCCAAAGCAAAACCAGGGGGAGAAGGAGACCACAAAGAGATGTGGCTGAGAGTCATCCTAAATCAAATTATGGACAAGGTTTGCTCACTCTAACATATTTATGGAGAAAAGAGTGAGTGGAGAGAATTGTTTCTCTGTGTGTGTGAGAAAGAGGGGGGAACAAGAGTGAGGCTGTTCAGCTCACTCAGTGTAGGAGAGCTTGCGTAAGTCGACCGAATCATCATCAGCTCTTTTCTCACTAACAGCCCACCTTTCTCGCTGCCTTCCCTGCTTGCTCGCGTATTGTGCGTCGCTCTCCAAATCATGAAAGGGAATGAGGAGCTTGCTGCGTTTTAGACGGGAGCAACCGCGCCTGAAACTGGGTCAACATCTCTCGTTCTTACATCCTGCCTTATAAGCATGCAAGAGGGGGCCTGCTGTAGTGCCAGTGTAAACATAATCGTTTGAGTATGTGGAGGAATTCTGGCAGCTTTTTTTACTCATTAACAGTTAGTCCTAGCTTCTTGCTGCATCACAGACCTCTTGTGAGTTCCCTCTGTGTACAAATCCTTGGTCAGGCCCTCCGCCTGACTGTCCTGCAGTTTAGATTCAACAATTAAGGTCATTGTGTTTTCTCTCAAACCGTGGAACATCCTGCTTGAGCTAAATCACGTCCACAGACATGTTTTTATGGGATGTTTTGTTTCTATTTTGATGCAAAGGGTCCTTACTCAATTGTTTTTATTCTGGCGAAGTTTTTTTTCCCCTGTCATTCGTGAGATTGAGCTCCACTTCCATCTGGTCTTCATTGGATTTTTGGACCTGTGCAACCCTTGTTTTACGCAACCAGCGAGTACAATCACTGCAGAAACAGTCTGAACCATTATGGTTTTGACTCTGCCCGCATTTTAATGTTATTTTGGTTGTGGTTATTTTTCTACAGACTTTAGTTTGCTGACAATGACTATTTTATGCTGTCCTTTATATGTTTTAATAATGAGGCTTTTATGCACTTTGGTATAGAACTTCATAAACTCTGGTTTTACTCATTCATTCATTCATTCAGTTTCCATAACCACATCTTCCTTCAGGGTTACAGGACAGCAGCAGCCTAGCCCTCCCAGCATGCACTTGGCAAACAGGGAGACACTGTGCACAGATTGCCAGTCCGTCAGAGAGCAACTCTGCTTTAAAATTATTAAGTATAATATTATTATTTCAGTGTACTTTCCCTTAATGCAGAGGGATGTGGGATTACAGCATGGGTGTCAGACTGGTGCCATGGAGGGCCAAGACTCTGCACATTTTCATTCCAACCAGAAACTCCACCAGGTGATTTCACTGATCAGCCCCTCCTCTCTGATACAAGGTGAAGTGAAATCACCTGGTGGAGTTTTTGGTTGGAATGAAAACCTGCAGTCTTGGCCCTCCGTGGCTCATGGTTTGACATGTGGATTACAGCTTATATGTTTCACATCTTGGTTGCAATTACTCCTGAGGATTCATTGCATCCTGCTTTCACAATTTCTCAATTTCTCATCTCCTCCTTTTCCTTTGGCAGTTGGTCTTAGAGACAAAAAGTGCAAATTCATAGTAGCTGTACTCCTGCACGCACACAGTCTCCTAGGGCAAAACTTTGGCTGGCCAAGACCTACAGAGAGGACCTACAGAGCTGTTGGTTGCAGATAAAACTGCACTGACTGATAGGGAGGTAGGAGTGATGGTAGTTTAAGCATGCAGAGAGAGAACGGAGGGAAAAGAGGCTCAACTCTGTTTTTGTTTAGCTTCAGTGGAGGGTGAAAGATAAAGCCATAGAGCCTCATACAAAAAAAAAACATTGACTCATGGCCAAAGCCTGGTTAAATCCTTCACACGAGTAGACAAAAATGGCCTCAAGATATTGTCGGCCACACAACCCTAAACATAAACACAACCCCTCCAGCAATCCCTTTGTGATCCACTGACACAAACACGGGACCCACCCTAAGCACCTACTCTTTCTTCCCAATCTCTCTTAAAGGCCCTGTTCACACTTGTTTTTATCATGTGTCTTAAAGTCGTCTCCAGGGAGTGCATGTGATCAAATTTCATTTGCTTGTTTACTTGACCCTTCAGACCCTCGGCTTCAGACCATTCACAACTCCTTCTTTCTTTTCTTTTATTTCATGGACTGGCTGTCATTAGCAGTTGTTATATTCAAAAATAACAATTTGTAATAACAGCCTGTCAAAACAAGCAATACATGTTGGAGATGGTGTAGTGATATCATGTTTAATGTGGGGGCTCTGTCGTCATAGAAGGTTTTCATTTTAATTTATATTAATTGTATTGCTGCCTGTTGGCACTTAAAGAGAGGAAGAAGGCAGCTATTTGATGAAAATCTGAAAAATCAGTAAAAATGTCATTTCTTGTGATAACTACAATTTGTCTACAAAAAATTGTATTGACATTGGGAAAATAAACCGGTCAGCCTGGTCACATTTTTGCAAATGCAACAGTAATGTTATTAGTTATCATATTTGTATCTGTCACAGCAAACATAAATTATTGGTTATTATTGGCCCTGAAATTCCGTATCTCTACATCTACGGCTGGCTTATCAGCACTGGCAAACAGGTAAAATATTTCATTTCACTTCTTGGATCTGAAAGTAGTCAAGATGTTGACATAAGATGTCAAAAGTGCAATCAAATTATTTTTCTCCATGAATCAAGACTCACCTCCTGCATACATGACGGCGAGCATGATGGAGGAGATCCAGGACACCTGGCTGGGGGTGGCGTCAAAGATGACCTCGATCTCCTTAAAGAAGACGGTGATGGACTTGGGGAAGGCGTAGGAGAAGCCGATGGAGATGAAGGCCCCCACCACCACTGCCCAGCCCCAGCCACCCTCAGGAGGGGTGTAACCCGCTGGCCCACCCAATGCTGGAGGCATGTCTGCTCAGGCGGAGAGGGAGGAGAAGGAGGAGGATGGTGTTGAACTGCTCGGGGCTATCCTCAGAGGATAATAGACAGAGTTGAGCTGAGTTGAGCTGGAATCAGGATTCAAACTGGGACCTGTAGAGGAGAAGAGCAGAGCGTGTGTGTGAGAAACAATTGTGCAAGAGCCAAAAAAAAAAACAAAAAACATGTGAGGAAGATAGGAAAAGGTTAGAAAAGAAGGAGCGAGGATGTTAGATAACAATGTTATGTTTGTGATTAATGTTTTTCAATTAAGTGCTAAGTGTTGGCAGAAAGAGAGGGAAGAGCATCTGTGCTCTAAATGCATCTGCACTGCCAACATACCAACAGCAAACACAATAACTTTGCCAACAGGAGGCCTTTATGCTAAGGAGATTAGACTTTCAATCTGGATATGCAAAGTTAAACTTTGAGAAGCCTAACCCTAACCCTAACCCTAACCCTAAAAAGTGGGAAATTTCCTAATGCATTGCACTAAAGGTGTTCCTCCCCACAGGTTAGAACAGGCCAGGCTTACCCCACCCCCTGGCAGGTGATAATGAGGTCATTGTTAATCTAAAAGTTGTCAAATCACATCTGATCTGTCTTATTAGCAGAAAAAAAGTGCTGCCCGAATTTTTTATGTGCTGCACTGAGGCCACTGGGCAGCCTAACTAGGTTATACACACTTTGCATTGACCTTCTCACAACACCAGCTTGATAAATCGGTCAGTTTTTTTCAGAAATATATAAATACATATAATTTCCCTTTGAATGGGCCATGTGGCCAGGTACACATTTAATGATGAGTAACACCAGGACTCCAGGACGAACACACAGGTGCCTCCTCGTCACTCTGAGGTAATTATTTCAATCATGAGACACATCTGAGATGCAATATGTAAATTTAGTAGAAATTATATTCATACTTAAATTTGTGCAATTGGTGGGGAAACTGGGAGAAAACTACAAGTAAAAATGACACCACCGATCCTTGAGATTCACCTGCCAGCTTTTCACCTGACTGAGCCTGAGGAGTTAGGACTGACAGCACATCATCCTCTGTTCCTCCATCCAGGCAGAGACCTTTTTTTTAAATCAGTGTTCTACATTTTAATTTCATTTAAAAAAAATCAAGATATCTGAATAACTGTAGAATTTGATTTCAAATTTTATTGACCTTCAAATTTGGAACTGGGCCTCAAGCTTGGGTTCTTTTCCAAGAAATGAAATTTATTTATACACTGCTATGTACAATATACCTTTCCCATGATTTAATTGGACGTGGGTGTGGGGAGTAGAGGATATTTCTAATTTCAGTATGAGCCATCCGCCAAAAAAAAACTGAAACTCCCTGGACTGTTGCCTCCTTCATTGAATTCCTCCGTGTAAATGTCCTCCTTTACCAGCAGACAGGACTACTCCATGTAGGCCAGATATAACTGAGCTATTTATGGTCTGTCCTGACATAAACTCTGCTACTGTTTGGGTAATTTTTCCTTAGATGGTCTCTAGATTACAAAGTCACAAAGCACACAGGCAATTTACTGACCCACAAGTACTACACTGTTAAACATGCAGAGTGACACCACGCATGACAATAAAGCTGCCTAATGCTGTGCTGGGGACGGTGTAGCTACAGATGCTGTAGTAGGATCAAGTGTCTGTAATCAGAAGCTCTTCTGTGTGGCACTGAGCTCTGGAAAAAACAAAAAGCCAGCCTTAACTGGGCCAAATGGGGTCAACCCAAAAAGTTCACTCCACTTGATACCATACTAGTTTGAAATGATGTGTAGTGCACCTCGCAAATACGTCTATAGTCAACAAGGTGTTGGCTATAGACAACAAGAAATGCTGTCCTGGGACAAATTAGGTGACAAATAATGAGCAAGAGCCCAGCTTGCCCTGTCAAGCCATGAAGTAGCTAATGAACAGCCAGGCCTCCAGGTCCCCTACATGGCATTTAGCCTAGAGCACGCTGTAAACAACCATGTCCCGCCAATCATTAGACTGTTGGCCTGTTATAGTAACTGGTTAACTCACTTCTGTGGTGGCAGGGTGTCTTGGAGACTTTGTCCACAAAATGAAATTACATGTACTTACAATGAAATGGCTCTCAATTCTTATCTATATTTACTACTTTGTCTTTTTTCATAATCACGAAAGAGTATATGTATTTGAATTTAACCACAGACTGATGTGGTAGAGTCTTCAGTGTGGCCCATGGGCCTGACTTTGTCCCCCTCTCGCATAAAACTACAGCCGTCCCTAGTGATGGAAAGCCTGTCAAACAGATTTTCTGTGTTGAAGTGTCAGATGTGTGAGGATACAGGTTTGTGGACTGGTTAACTGGGAACCTTGGAAGTCTTGCAAGAACCTGATTTCGTAAATCACTGCTCTTCCATTTAGCTTCACTTAAGGATTGTGACAGTCCTGAAGTGAAGCCAACCTGTTCCTCTGTGCTCTGCAGAGCCACAACATGTGAGGCCACTCTAATTTAATGTAGCACGTTTTGGCACACAAACTGAGCAGGTGGAGTGCATGTTACTACGCACACCAAAACAAGTTTGTGCAATCTACACGTGTCCCAGTTCCTGGAAGCAGAGCTGTCCTTGTCGGAATGACGCTATGGTTTTATATCTGCACATAAAGAATCTGCCCTTATGATATAATGTATAGTTAAACATCGACTCTTCTGCACACACAACACACACACCGATGAACTCTACCACAGATAAACAGAAAATATTTGAATTTCACAATGAAAACTACAGAGACGATAAGGAATGAAAGATTCAATTTGCTTTGCCATTTCCTGTAGATCTGGTCCAACAGAGTAATTACTAAGAATAAGTAATTACTTGGTAATTCCAGTTTCTATTTTAAGGTAAGACATGATAGCATGTCTTGACCCAATCGCTGGGTCTGCACAATTTGAGTGCCAGAAATAAATGGCAAAACTAAAAAATAGTGCAGTAATTTATTCTAATATTGTAGCAACATCAGCCAACACCTCTTGACATTTTTAGGTTTTTCTTATTTCACAGAGCATATATTTTACATTCTTTGTCAGCATATGTTCTAGTGAGAGCTAACAAGTGCTGTTTCTGTGATTACTCCATAAAACCCAAACATTAAAGCACTGCAGCCTTTTATCACTCTTTTGAAAGTTATGAATTCATCCAGGCATCAAAAGTACAGCACATTAGCATAATAGTTTTCCAAGCCATTTCCATAGGCCCACATTCTGTAGGCTCTTGTATGGGAATTATTAACACAATTACTGTTTTTGTAATACTAGGCCTACAATTTAGTCAGCCTCCCTTTCATTAAAGAGAATTCTTTTTATTGCAGAGATGGCTGCCACCTACTGACAGACATTTCTCCCAATTTCTTTTGTGTATCTGTTAAAATGGGTCACTGGCCTGTGACTTCAGTCAACAAATGTTGACGTCCGTATCGCTTGGGATCAGCAGTCAAATGAATGACGTCAGAAACCAAACAGTCAGCACACCCAGAAGTGAACGTGTTCAACAGCGAACATGCAGTTTCATTTCCTCTGTGTCCCCTGGCTCTGTCAGTTGCTATAACATGTTCACTTTAGCAACCACAAATCTGCATGACATACTGTGGAGGCGTGTGTGTGTGTGTGCTGTACTTACAGCTATGTGAACCCTAAATGAGCATAAAATGGCTTTTATTGTGGCATGGGAAATTTTCAGATAAGGATACACCAGTTGTGAATTTCTGGGCCAATACAGATGTTTAAAATGACAATTTGGATGACAGCCAATAGTAATATTCTTTTAACCTAAACTCTTTTAAAATCTTTTAGACCTTCATTAGACTTCATTATCAGCTAGGGATGCACAGGTTAATCAGTGGAATATCAGTATCAGCTAGTATTGGCCTTGTTGACGACCAATAACTGGGAGTAGTTAGTTGTATAGTGTACTAGAAAGACTTTTGAAACAGTACTTTTTCAAAATAATAATTTATGATGATCATCTAAACAACTTCAGACAATTCAGTTATAAAAAATATTGAATCAATATCAACGATTGGCAAAATTGTTGGCCCAGAATTTCACAATCTGTGCTTTGGCCAATATCAATATTCCATCAATAAATCGCAGAATCCTTGCTTTTATTGTGACATGGACAATTTTCAAACCCTAGCACCTCCCACCATGGGAGAACTATCAGTGTGCGTGTTTATCTGTGTGCATCTGTTCTTCCAGTCACTAGACATTGCTTTCAAGTGAACATAACACAGAGGTCCTTGGTCATCGGATACATTCAGCACAAGGACACTGATGTCAATAGGCAAGGTGAAATATTCAGTACTGTGTGTGAAGCATTCAGTTGTCATTTTCTGCTCACCCTCCTTCCATCCACTGGGCAAGCAACTGATCACCTGAGAAATTTTGGTGAGAGATAGTTAAAGTCTAAATGTCACCCTGGCTCAAACACTGGGCCCCATATAATTTTCAAGAGGACATAGGCTATTACTAGGACTGATGGGTCATCCAGGGGCCAAAGACTAAGGCTGTCAACATCAGGCTGCCCCTCTCATGTTGCTCGCAGAGTTATTTGCCTCTTCCAGAGACCTCACTAACACACAGTCATGCATACCCTCACATGCTTGTGCAAACACATCCATCTGTCTCTCTGCATTGAAACACTAGCAGTGTTTCAACAGAACCACAACAAATGAACAAAAATTTGAGACTTAGATAAAACTTAAAAAACAACTACTCGTATAAATTACTGGTAGGAGCTGTACTCAGCACCATGGCTCCACTTGTTGTAAACACAGTGCACCAACTGATAAACAAGCTCCAAGAGTGGTAACTTATACATCAGTGCTGGCCAAGCCAGCAGCAAGCTCAGCGTTGGGTCCTGACCTCAGCTGCAGCCAGGCCCTCCTGTACTCAGGAATGTGATGACTACAGGAGTAACACTGCAGCCAGTTCTCCCTCAGGACTGACAGAAAACACAAACCAGAAAGATGCCCTGATCACATTAATTTGGAATAAAAGAAGTGATCATTGTTTGTTTTGATGATACCATATGTAACACTAAATGTTGCACATTTTTGACAGTGATTTTTCTACAAGGTGTGCCTGAGTTTCTTCCTTGATACACATATTTATGACACTGACATAACCTACTTATAAGCTGGGAGATGTATGTGTACATGAAGTACAAGGAATTGTGTACAAGAGAACTGACAGATGCCCCCAAAGCAAATATTAATAAAGTTCATTTGCAAAGCTTCATCAGTGTTTGTTATGTTTTATTTTGTCTTGTTTTTACATAGGTATTTTAGTTGTATATCCTAGCACAAAATACACACATATTACACAGGAGGTGGGAGGCCACATCCATATCACTCTGTTCATCACAGTTTACAGGCCATGCGTCTACAACTTTACAGCAGGTCTAATGATGAAAGTGCAAAGGCAACAAGCGCACACATAAAGAAGCTAATTTGACTGTTTTATATGATGCTGCTTGTGTGCGTGTGTATATAGACACATACAGTTGATGTGGGCAGTGTACCTGACTGTGTGCCAGGTGCATTGCACTACAATCAGGAAGTCAAAACTGGCACTCTGCCATAAATCAAGCAGTCTGGGTTTGGTCCAAATACAAGGACCAAAGTAGTAGGAAGTAGGAGTGAAAAGATCAATGCTAGGTCAAGTCTTTGATCTGATTCTAAGAGAGTAATTTATTTAACTGACTGTTTTCAACAAAGTGATAGTTAAGAATTTGTAAGATCGTTAATATTTCTCAAAGGCAGGCTTGGAAGCCAAGCTGAGCTGCACAAGGATCAAAAGGTGTCCAACTTGAAGCTGAAAAAAGAAAAGTTAAAGATCATCTTGTTCAAATAGCCTATATATTCAGTCATTTTTAGAGAGGCAAGGGGGTGAGAGGGAAAATAAATGGAAAGGGAAATGTTAGAGGACAGTTTAAATTGAGGCTCTTACTTACCACTACAATCAGATAATCCACTAGCAGGATTAATTTGCTCTACTCCAAATCAACTAACCTCATATAAACAAATCATCTTTGATCACCGCTCCCTAACAGGAACTCATCTGCAACTTTTAAAGATGTCCTTGCACATTCAAGTAACGCACGATGTTCTGTGACTAGGCTTTAGTCTGTTTGTGTTGATGAGCTTTCGGTGACAGACTTCTTGGCCTCAGCCTGTGAACCTGCAAACAGGCGGACCATTCAAACACCAATGAGTGACGCTGGCATGGACAGGCCAGACCCTCTCAAGTTCACTCCTGGGTAAGGGGGGGTCAGCTGGGCTGCCAGTTACAGTGCATCCAATTTAGTAGCAATGACTCCCTAAAATAAATTTGTGCTACCTAGGAAATTACAGTAAAAAAGGGAGCACTTGTGCAGCTTGGCATTCAACTTAGAGGTGGGAAATTTTATTTTCCAATGTAGTGGGCCTGTACTCCATTTTTTTCGATACTACTCCATTTTATTCCTGTACTCAATTTTTTTTTTAGAAGCTCATGCACTCCTTGACACAACTGCTGTGGAACGCTGCATTGGAGGTTTTCCCAAAGCAACTTAACAGCAGCTCTGAGGCCTTTCGGCCCAGAGATACATCACACCAGCAGAGCCCACATCACTGGGACTGGCTGCTGGAGTGGAAAAGAGTTTGAGGAGGAACGTGATCTGCTGAGTACTGGCCCACTCATAATGGGAAGCAGGCCTGGTCAGTGGGAGTGGATTCATGTTGCCGACTCTGCGCTCTGTGTTGGAGCTTAGAGGCATCCTTGTATTGCTTGTGTGTGTGTGTGTGTGTGTGTGTGCATGCCAGTAAAGCAGGGCAACTCCTCAAGGAGTTATCAATGAGGCCATTCAGCTCTGCAGCAACAAGCTTTCCCTTCACCACAGCATTCAGGAGCTACCTGCAGTCCCTATCAAATAACAAATAAAAGCCTTAGTCATAGTCAGCAGCCTAAAAATTACCAAAACAAATGTGCCCAAGCGCCAAATAGGCCTAGCTAGCTAGAGGCAGACAAACATGGCACTGTATTTAGATTCTCACTGTTGGCCATGTTTCCTGATTTAAAGTTTCCATACAGGCCAGAATATAAGTTAATAACATCATCATGACTCAATTAAATCACACTGTAAGGCTCCAATGCACAACAGGAAATGAATGAGACAGAGCAAAGAAAGAATACATATATGGCTGTCTGCTGTGCACTCGCTCAACTTCTGCTCAGATGGAATTCTTCAAAAACCATCAATTTCCTAGTCAGTGTGATTATAAAGAATTACAGAGCCGAGAGCCTGTCTAATACCTGCCAGCTTAGTACTAATGACCACTTAACTTCCTCAGGCCTGAGCTAATGCTAGCATTTCCCTTCTCTTTGCCCCAATATCTCTCCCACACACTCAAAAGTGAGCCAGCACAGACACAAGGACGTACTCTCATATATCTTCCTCACCCGCTGAAACATGCACCTGCGCTTGGCACGTACATACATAAATAGCAAAACAACAATATAACAGACCCTTCAAAGACCTTTATTCAAAGACCCTTAACTGCACAGCCGAAATGTGTAACCTTGCCCTGTGCCATTTGAGAAACCTGAGCAGCAAAAATCTTTTTTAAAAAAAATGCTCCTTAGAGTGTTGTGAGAGGGCACTGTACCCATAAAAGCAAACTTGTAAACACGTACAACAGAAATGTGACTGCAGGCAAGGGTCACCTTTATTCTGGCACCCCTACCAACATCAGAGCTGTCCTGCGGTCTGGAAACCACATCACTGCATTCCTGCATAGTTTGATTAATTGCCCACAGCCAACTGTGACCATGATGAGGTACAAACCATTGGCCAAAGGCTCTTTTCTACTATCACAACCCATTTAGCAACTAACACAGTGAAATATGGCTGGTAAACATGCGATTCCAAAAGTCAGCATGTTTGAATGAATGTGACTCTGGGACTTTTTGGCTTCAGGTTTGAAGCTCTCCCTACATCTGGTTCTACTTGTGGCTTTGCCTCTTAATCATTATCACGCTTCGTTCCACACACACACACACACACACACACACACACACACTGACATATACCACTGACATGTCTCCACTCATTCTTTCTCCCTTTCTCTCAACCTCAGGCACAATGAATATCAGTTATATCAGTTATGCTCTCAGCTCCACCTCTCTAACATTTTCTCAAATATCTTCAACCCATTTAAAGTGTCCTCTCAGTCACTGATCCACTTTCAAAGTTGAGCTAGTATCCAGCTGACTGTCTTACATTTGGTCTCTGATCATGAATTCAAAAGAATGACATTGTGCACTGTAGTGTGAGCCAGTTTCCACCAGTCCTCCTGCTGTATTCAAACTCTGAGTGCTTGCCAACAAGCAGTCAAAAATGAGTAGGTTAAGCAACTCTGGCAAGCACTTGTGCTTAGCAGTATTTAAAAATACTTTTCATGACATATATGCACTTCATTTTTATCAGCGTCAAAGTAACACCAATAAATCTGACACATAACAGTGAAGATTACATAATGCAGTGTTAAAGTTACCACCTGCTGAGTGAGGCAGGCCTAACAGCCAGGACATGCCCTTGCAGTTACTGGGATTTCAACAATGAAAACCGCAGGACAAAAGAACACTAATCTTGATGAGTAACATCTAGGAGAAAAAATAAAAAATGTGGTTGATGTTTGAGTTATAGCAGGCATTGAGAAATATGGGATTACTAAAAAGTCTCAAGCCAATACGTGTGCAACTTAGTTCTGAAACCCAAATAAGCTTTAATTACGGGAGGAGAGCTGAACAACTAGATAAGTCAACCGACTTGTTACTACAGAGGAATAATGTGATATTTGAATTTTCTATTTTCACTTGCACCCCACCAGAGAGATCAGACGTCAGCAACAGCAACAGGAGAGCACCCTTGGAGCTGCTACACCCCCTTGCTCAAAGGCACTTCAACAGAACAGTCTACCACCCTAAACAGGCTGTAAAAGCGATGAAAAGCGAATGAGAGAGCACTCCCCGCTGCTGCTCTTATCAACAGACAACAAACAGCAGCAGTGGTTTCCTTGGGACAAAGGAGCTGGGACCGGACAGTGCGTGTGGCTGTCCTGTGATCCGTCCATTCACTGCTGTCCGGCGGTGACGCCATCACGCATGTGAAACTCATTCAGAGTTGTACGGACCACATGAGCTCACATAATGTAATACTGAACAAGCTGGGGGACCACTCTGCTCCCACACCGCCACACCTTCGTTTTGGGGGGTTAGTGCCGCTACATTTGACGGACCCAAAACAAAACAGATCCTCAAACAGGACGGCACCGGCCGGCTGGTCAGATGCGGAGGGGGCAGCATCATATATTTAAAGCGCAATATCACACGCAGATGACACAGCGCCGGCATCACACACACCGTAATGAATGAAACTATGCCCAAACCTGTGCTCAAATGCGATTCACTGTAATAACACGTGTCCTGCCGTGAGAAATGCCACGGAAACGAAGCTGAGTGAGGATACGCCACTGTTAATGGGTTGGCTAGAGAGGCGGATAGCACAGCTAGTCGCGGCATGGAGCTAGCTAATTTACCAGTAAACAGTTAGCTGGTCAGAGGCAGGGCGCAAGTAAGATGTGTGAGAGGGAAACAGCCGTGCCGTTTTGCTCTCTCTCCGCCACAGTAGCCTCTTTGTCTCGACACAGCACGCCGTACGGTTCCCCCCCTCACAGCCTCCATCATTACTCACCGCTGTCTCAAAGTGGCTTGTGTCCGGGACGAGGCTCGGCTGCCGTGTGTGAGTGCTGTCTGCTTGTCCTTGCGCTTGACAATGGCACCGCGCCTCCAATTCAGTCCAGGGTACCAGACTGGACAACTTCTGGGATGACACTGCGCCGAGCGCGCATGCGTACGAGCGCCTTCCCACTCCGAGCACAGCGAAGGAATCCGCAATAAATCACACATGTACACGCATGATACGATTAGGCAACATACCCGCCAAGGCCGTGCAGTACAGCGAGTGATATTAGAGGAGAAATCTCTGGGAAGCGGAAAATCATGCCGTCAGCACGCGGTCGAGTGACTTATTGCATATAATTGTATTTTAAAAACAAGCACGCGGATGAGTAATAAAGCTTCAACAATCTATTAGATAGCCTAATAAAATAGAATAATCCTCCACTTGTCGAGCTCTTGGAGAGGGCTCAGTAACGTGGCTGCTCAGTGCCACTACCCTATGTTGACTATTGATAGTGCGTTAAAATTTAATTAGATGATCATTGCGCAGTCAGCTGCTCTAAAGTCAGCCGAGCAAGTGAAACAGGAAATATTCATCTTACTTTGTATATCCTATTTGTTCCTGTCCGAGAAGCGCCCGAGTTCATTCTCAAGTTCAAGGGGTGGCCCAAGGTTCAGGCGTGGACCACCCTGCTGGGATAAGGAAACCGCAGCTATAAAAAGCAGCTGGAGTAACGTGTTAATATCAACCAGCCGTGCTCATCAACGAAGTCCTGGGTAATCAGTGCACCAAAAAGCCCCGGGGGGTTGAATGGACAGAAATTTATGTATGTTGTCCTGACCATCCTCCAGCAATATACTGACATTTAGCAGGTAACATATATCATTGGGTGTATACAAGTATAGAAAGATAGTTCGATAGATCACCTGTCTGATAGTGTGTTGAAATCCTGCCCTTTCCCTCCTGATCCTCTCAAATCAGATCACCATTGTACAAACTGAGAAGCTGTGGCTTAAAGGCCAAATCTGGGTGTTTTAGTCAAAGAAGAAGTAGATCATCAGATGGGTTAAAAGAACATGCATCTGCACATTCTGGTAAAAGAAACCTGTATCATATCTGTGCTCTTTTCCTACTTATTCCCATAATCTCTGTTATTGCCATCATGGCGAGCACAAGGTCATCGATTATTTCATTATAACAGCCAGAGATCTGTTTCTCTTTAACGAGAGTGAAACTAAAACTGCTTTGCCTGAAAAAAGATGATTTTGATTGGTTATAGCAGAAGAGTATAAATTTGGACATCAAATAAGTTCCATCAAACTTTCTCGTCTCTGATTACACACAGTCCACTTTCATTGTGTCCTTAAAAAAGAGGAAATCCTTTGTTTTTTACCCTGTAGTTCAATAATCAGATCTGCCACATCAGGACATCCCATCAACCAACAAGAGCTGCAATACTCAAAGGAAGGCTGAACCTTTCGCTGTTGGAAGTCATCCAAGTGTCCTGACTGGCCTAATCTGTATAATGTGCTCTGGTTTAATTATTGTAACAATTAGTAACCACTTCTGTCTTCTGTCAAGCATTTCCAGACGAGAGCGTGTGAGGATGCTTTGGCACAAGGACGTGACAGTCACTAATTGGAATATTCATTTGGATTTTGCTAATGAGGAGGTAGGAAGAACGGGGAAAAAGGGATGAGGCAGGATGTGTGAGGGCTGAGAGAGAGAGCTGTTGTGTCTTCCTTATGTCCTGCACATTAACAACCCTCCAGACCAAACTACAAGGCTCTGATCCCTAAGGGGGAGCAGATGCTTTAACTGTGAGGATCTCCTGTCTGCTTTGTTGGATTTACTCCCAACAGGCGGCTGGTTTTCCCTCAACATTTATCTGGCCCCATACCCTGCAATAGTCAGGGAAGGCCGAGGCTGGACGGGGTGAATGGGTGCCTCTGCCCATTCACTGGGCCTCCTGAGACAACAAACAGTTCAAGGGCGATGAGGAAACACACTCCCGTTCTGTTGCTTCACCCCAGAGCTCACCCAGACACAGCCTGCTGCCGAGAAGGAAAACTAAGACGAGGGGGTGGGGGGGATGAGAAAAACAGAGACAGAGAGGGTTTTAAAAGACAAAGTGGGGGTGAACGGGGGG
>OMLB01062621.1:1058-16156 GCA_900302555.1 Myripristis jacobus | reverse complement strand
CGGGGGGATGGGGACGAGGGGAAGCACCAAGGATTAGAAACAGATTTGGTTTTTAGGGGGGAAAAGGACCATGAGGGAGAGAGGTTCTGGGGAGGAAAGAGCCAGTGGGACATGTTTGGTGTCGGGACGGCGTGCTGTGAGTGTTTGCGTGTTTGAGGTGATCCGGTTCTATTTTCATAGGCTTCTTTCCTCACACAAGGGGAGCTTGGTCATTTTAGCACCCTGAGAAAGACTTTTCCATCGCTGTTTTTTTTATGGCTGCCAGACAAACTTTGAGATCATAAAAAGCACGGGCGATGTGCAGAGTCCACCATGTTGCACACACACACACACACATACCTATTGTAAAGGCTGAAACGTACAGATAAGATCCCTCTCTCACCTTATGTGTCTCTTTCCTCTTTTTGTCTGTCTTTATTTATGTTGGTCAGTCTATTGTCTCTCTCTTTCACCCAATGTATGTTTGTGTGTGTGTGTGTGTTTGCCAGGTCTACACTCATAATCTATAGCCAAACACTTAAATTTATCTGCAACCGGATCTCCGGTTCTCCATCTGAAACATGCACACACACACACACACACCTTACCTCCAAGATGCTTCTCTGCAGTGAAATCCAAAATTCATAAAAAAAAAAAACCCAAATATTTAATATTTAATAGCAATTTTTTTTACACTGGTGGCTTTGCTTTATTGTATTACTAGGAGAGCATGAACGGCACTGATCAAGTGCCAGAAAATAATGACAAATGTTTGACAGAATGCAGCAGTGTTATGGTTCAGCTTTGCTTTCACTGCATCACTCACCCTTGAAATAACAAGTACACATCTATCAATATAAAACCAAGTGTTTTGTTTGAAATTAGTCTGCGTTTTCTGTTTATACAAATTGAATCCAGCGTCTATTTACAGATCCACAAAGTCATGACGTACACAAGGCGATAGAAAGAACTTCCAGTGACGTCTTTTTTTTTTTTTCAGGTCAGTCAGCACAGGACATCTCAGGAAACTGGTTCAGATCCCAGTATTGATCTGTTGATCTCACGCCGTGTGCTGCTGAACTCTCTGGCGTATGTCACCTTTGTTCTACAGATAATCCCTGTCGTCCTCACTCTGTTCAGAACGGCCCTCCTCACCTTTGTCCCACTAACTTTTGGCCACATTTGGGCCCTTGTTGCCATCCAGCTCCAGCTGTCTTGTCCCAACATTTTTCATCTACCTCCATCCCCCATCCATTATATCCCCATCAGATAAAAAATCTTCAAGCCTTGGAAAATACAGTCTAGACCTTTATCACAGCTGCTTGACACACCTGTTGCTGTCTGCTCATTTTATCTCGCTTTCTCTTTCCTTTTCCAACCTACAGCCACATATAAGGTGGCGGAGGGTGTGTTACTGTGTGCACTTGAGGTGAAATCGGCAGGACACAGCCGCTCTCACAGCGCTCCATCTCTGCACCATCTCAGAATGTGGGACTGAGCCTAGTACTGTATGGTGGCGTGTGGGCGTTTACTGCCACGCATGTATGGAATTCCTGCACTGCAGAACACATCTGATGCTTGTTTAACACATGTGCGCGCCCAAAATCCCCCTTCACCCCAACAAAATGGCCTCCCTGCATGGCCTTTTTCACATCCACCACCAGCCAGGTCTTCCTTCTTCTGTCTCATAGCAGAAGTCCATAACTTATCCCTACCTCAAAACACCTTAAAGACAAGTATATACCATTCCTCTCTCCAAATGAGCTCTTTTCTGAATATTAACATTAGAATCTGTGTTTTTACTTGAGATAACTTTCCATTTTATCATGTTTAGCAGCTGTTAAAGATGCTCTATGCAAAGCTGCTGAGGAGTGAGGACTGTTAACACTCAGTTGACAAAATATGTGGGGTTCAGCATGTAAATTGGTGGTTGTGTCTATGCAGGAATAAACACTTTCCTTTATGGGTGCTGGGCTGAGGCAGAGACAAAGTTTGTGCCTCACTTTAATCAATATGGTTCTCATCACTGGGCTGAAACAAGGACTCTTTACACTGGGGGATCTTCAAGTTTTGATGACTGAGGGCCAATATAAGTACTCAACACTGGATTGAGGGCTTCCCAAGAAAAAAATGGAACACAAAATATTTCCAAAACAAATCTTTTCTTTAAAAGCCTATTCTAGTCTAAAAGTCATGCCAATTGTGAATCATGTGAGAAATGTGTGTTGTAAAGCAAAGCCCTGTGTGGTGTAGGTAAAACTAATGGACCAAGTATAATACTTGCATTTCATCATGTCACCTTAACACATCGCGGGCCGCTTTGAGAATACCTACCCTAGACTCATCTGTCAAATAATGTGGAATAATCACAAAATACCTAAAAAAGATGCACCTTAATTACAGATACTTGTGAAAAAGGTTTATCTCTGGGAATATTTCTGAAGACTAACTAAACCCCAAAGCCAAATATGTGAGAAACCTGAAGGTCTCTCTCTCACCTCTGAAGGTGTAAAGTAGGGTTAGGGTTAGGGTTAGTGGTCTTTGGTGAGAAGTGATGTTACCAACCACAGAGAGCAACAGAAAGTGCCACCTGCCAACTTTTCATCACAAGACGCCAGGCTTCACCACACAGATCTGGGTTTGGGGTTTCGTTGCTCTTTTAAGTCAAAGCAAGAAACTCATAAGACCATGGAAATCCTGAAATATAATCCCTGGCCTTTGTAAGTTTTGATTTCTCACTATCTGTACATTTATACCTCTGATATGGTAAAATAACATGGCCTACATATGAGGGGAAATTAGGGCATTTGTGCGCCACTTTGTGGGTTTCTGTGTGTCGCGGTGCAGTGCAGTTGCAGTGCAGTCGCAGTGCAGGACGTTGACATCATGTAACAAGGTTGTGTCCACATGATGACATGCATCTGACTCCCATGCAAACATATATGTTCTCCTATGGCTGAAGACTGGTTGAGAAACCAGAGTCATCTATACATTGAGGGCCTAGTTTGGGGGTAGAAAATTACTGCTCCACCTCTGCTGTGATTGGTGGAACACGTGGGCGGAAACTGCATATGGCTTCAATTTGGACTTTTAGGGGCCTTTTTCAGTGTGCAGGGTAGAGAGGGCAAACTGGCTAGCAAGGGGTGGTAAAATCTATGTGGGTGATAGGGTTTGTAAAGTGTATGGCCGCCAAGAAAAAGTCCACAGCAGTCCAAAACTTGTATTTTGATCAAAATATATATGCTACAAATGTGTTATTATCATCATTATTATCATTAACCTAAGCAGTGACCAATCCATGCTGTGATGTCGTCCAAAACACATGAGATTGATTTTGTGTACCACTTTACTGATGAATCATTCTGGAGTTTCGTAAAGGTCCTCTGAGGAGCCAGTTCATCTTGCTTGGATTAAGTTTTATTTGTTTTTCTCTCATTTGTTGCTCTGTACTGGGAAGACCACCGCACTTTGCCTGGCATGCGACTCCTCACATTAATTTGTGCCTGCCAAATTGCCTCCGTACATTCCCAGCCTTTCATCAGCTGACGCTACACTATCACAAAACTCAGGTTTGCACTCATCATGATGAGATATGAGAAGTGTGGCAGACATGTGGCAGACACCGTGCCGTGTGCTTTAACAGGGTGGGCATCTGACCGTGACCTTTAATGGAAACCATTTCACCAACTCAAGCTCAATATCAAATACTTTATTGCCAAACAAGCATCTGAGTCTCTCAATTCATCCGCCACTCAGTTTTGCACTCTGAGTCTCTCAATTCATCCATCACCATTCCAGATGAATGTCATTTTATTCATGTCATGTGTCATCTGAGTCGAGGCCCACAGCTGTTGACTGGCCAAGAGAGCTCAGACTGTTTGCTTTTCTCCATCTCTTCATGTTCTCTTCTTACCCGCACATTCCTTTCCATTCTTTTCCCGTTTCCTGCCCACGTGTGCCTCTCCTGCAAAATGCCTTTATGTATCTGTCCGAATAAAAGACAAATTCTGAAACAAAGTATATCATATAACCTCATATCAGCTTAACTGAAGAAAATACAGTGTTATGCCCAAAGTTTCACTTTTCTTCCTGCTATTGTTTGGTGATTGAATGTATATGGACTGTTTATTTTATTTAAGAAGGGAATGATTTGTTATACAGTCATTCAATCAGTTGGTTATTAATGTATTTATTATGGATTAATTTATCTAACAATTAAAACAAAGCTTTGGGCTACATGTCTTGCTCATTTGTCTACCCTGCACATTGGTGGATGGATACAAAATGCAGGAAAACAACAAATGGAAACATGGAACATATGGGGAAAAGAGGAATGCATTGCTAATTCAGTTGTTTTGAAGCCATAGCTCTTTGCCTCCTCTGGCGCTATGATGACAGGGTGGTTTCAAGCCTTTGTGGACACCAGTGTCTATAAAGAGTTTTAGTCCTAAACATTGCACTGGGCTCTATTTTGAGACGAGACTGTCTCTCTTTCTCTCCATCTGTTTCTCTTCTTCCATCCATCTGGAGCACTGCTGCTTTATCTCATTTTCTTTTTTAAAGTAAAGATTGATTAAGCACACACTTTAATTACTAAAAATGGTTTCTATTGCTCCTGGAGATAATAACTTTAACTGTATCAGATCCATTCCTCTCCAATTTTCCCGGGGTCTCATATCTGCCACCGTGGAAATGTTAAGAGAGCAAACAGACTAAATATAGTCGCAAAGAGTGGAGTGGGACACACTCTTATGTAAGGCACAATGTAGGTGGGCTTGCCAGGTATTTAGAGTGATGCAGAATACAGGCCAGATGGTCTGAACTGCTAATAATACCCATTCTTGAAGTTGATAGATAGATAGATAGATAGATAGATAGATAGATAGATAGATAGATAGATAGATAGATAGATAGATAGATGAAGCTTCCAGTCTGAAAAACAAAGTTGAAAATCAAATCAGCTTTACGTGTTTTTAATCAAACAGGCCTACAGCTGGCGGGATATCTTTCTTGATGCTCCTCAGTTCATCTGTCAGTAATACAGTAATTATTGGCCGCCATCTAGTGGAATTTTAATAACATTGCATGCAAATATTCTGATAATTTTCTTTACACTGCCATGTCGCCACCTGCTGGATAAAAGCCGTGCATGCCCTGAATGGGATAAACTGCCTTTCATCATCCGCTCAGTGTAATAGCTCGTCTGTCAACTGGCGTTTAATTAATTAAACTCTCAGTCATGAGTTCTGATTGGCTGAAGCGCCGCACGCATAACCCAGTATCCAATAAACTCGCACCTGTGACCGCATAGCAGTTAATTTAGATATCAATGCGCTCGACAAAAGAGACCCTAACCCTCTCAGTCTGTCGGTAATTGTGCAATATCTTTAACTGGCCACTTGTAAAGACTTTATTTTTTTATTAAGAGAACAAGAACAGCATTTAACCGCGAGAATTAACTCACTATTGTCGATTAAATGACGTCAAATGAAAGATTCGCCCAACACCTGCTTTAAAAAATCACCGCCTCGACTGGAGTGTATTGACAGGTGTGCTTCATCTTTGTCGCTAAGCTTTGAAGAAACCCCAGATGAACCCGTGTGAGTATGAGCACCTATGACACGAGAAAGAAGCTCAGACAGGTATGAAGTCACTCACAGTTATCGTGTGCCAGCGAGACATTATCAGAGTCGGCCGGCTTGCCGAGGCAGGAGGATGAGTCAGGGCTCACCTGCCTGCGCACCTTGTGTCATTTACTGTCTGCCCTGTCAACCTGCTCTCAGCCCAGACACCCACTGCATTATGGTGATTGTTCTGCCTCTGGAAACTCACTGACACAGCATATTTACTGTAGTGGTTGAGTCAAGACTTGCTTTAGGTGGCACACTAGTCGTCTTGAAAAGTAGACCCACTGCAGAGCTGTCTGTGTTTTTGTGGGCTGCATTCATGCCGTCACTTATTTGGCTGTGGTTGTTGCACTGTCTGGATATCACAAAACAAAAGTCCCTTTCTACCAAGATCAACTCTGGTAAGCATCTGACTGCTTGCTTTTATCTATTTCTGTGCCATGTTTATTTTTGTCTAAACTTTAGGCTGTTTGTGCTTCTGTTAGATAAACTGTTGTTTTCCCATGAAACTCACTTAGAGTTTTATGTATTTGTTGTTGACTCATCAGCTTAGTAACTACTTTTTTGATCCTGTATACCTATCCTACATTTTCCCACCTGGATGACGGAGTGCTTATGAATATGAGCCAGGTTTCATCCTTTCTCTTTCAAAATGACAGCATGAGTCACAACACGGGCATTGATCTGTGGTGCTGATTTCAGATTTTAGATGGAGCCTGAGTGAGCGTGCCACAGCTTGCATTAAGGCATGTGTGTGTGTGTGTGTGCGTGTGTTTATCTGTGCAGGTCATTGTAGAGCCAAGGACAAGCTGAATGGCTCGTAGCTGGGTCATAGGCTAATGGAGGTAATGGACTTGATGGATTGTGTACAGGCACACACTTCCACGTCTGTCCTACAATGAGGACAGAGCTGATTCAAGAGAGGGTCGATATCCACTTTAAAAAAAAAAAAAGAAAACAAAAGAAAACAAAAGCAGTTTAAATGCCGTTCCTCCCTTGGCTTCTGTCCTGATGAAACAAAACGGAAAAAGGGGGATTTTTAGTGTGTGCCAACGCCATTCCAAGGAATAGAAAATGAAAGGAACTTTCACCTTTACTTGGAAATTCTCAGGAGTCCCAGGTGCTTTTTAAGTGTCAGGCAGACATTATAGAGCCTGGCAGGGCGAGCCTTGGGAACACTGAGGCGAGGTGAGGCCAGGCGCTCTGGTACACCAGAAGAATCACAGCCATCATGTGTTTGGGATTAGACTGGGTGAGCAAAGGGATGTGACACTGATGGAGCTGAAAGTCTTAGCACCACCGCAGAGCCTGAATCAGTCTAATTATCTTACCACTGTGCCATCGCAGACCTCAAACACTGTGGTTTGTGCAGGACAATAGAAGAATAAATGTGCTCCTCATCTGGTGAATAGCAGTGCTGTTTCCCATTAGCTTTAGCTGCACTCACAAGCCACTGGTGAAAGAGCTTCATGTCAAAATGATGATTAAACATTATTACCTTTCGTTTTGAGCATAAATTTTTCTCGGTCCTGGATTTTACTTAACCCTAGGGTGGGAAAACTTGGCTTCGCCTAAACACAAGGGTACACTACAAAAAAAAAAATCTCCATCTTTTATAATTAATGTAGTCTCACATTCAGTTTTAAATTCTGAAGTGAAAAATGTGCCAGTGGGAGGAGATACTCCCACTTGATTCCAGTGCAGTTTTGCTTTTTTTTATGGAAACAAGTATAATCATGTTGAAAGAGAAGAGGAAAAAACAAAAAGCATTTTAACACTGTATATGAAAGTAAATGACTTGGTAATTTGTGGATTTTCTTGTAGTGTAATGAGACAGCTTAGCTGTGGTCTTGTCATTATTTTAATGAATTGGGCTAAATGTAGGCTAATCATAATTAAAGAGAGGAGGCCAAGTGGTGTTGTGATTCATGCCAAAGAGCCCCACCACAAAGCTTGCATGAGGATGGCTGACATCACACACAGAGATTAAAAAGGGTTATCATCATCTGTGTGTTTTGCAATAAAAATCTTGTGTCTGTGGGCAGCATCTCCTCCTCCTTCTCCCAGCCCTCCCCTGCTTCCTCTAGCGGAGTCAGTCAGTGTTGTGAATGAGTGAGTCACATCCTCTAAAGCCTTGACCTTGTGAGAAAGTGGGCAGCTACGAGTCTGCAGTTCAGTCAGCTTCCAGGAATCCGGCGCAGGATTCCCCTCCCTCCTCCCCCGTCTTGCCTGTCTGCCATGTTGTTCAGCTCTCCTCGGGCCACAGGCTGCTCATCTTGCATACCTTCAAGGTGCTCTCTTTCAGGCGGAGACAGACAACGCTGCCAATTGGCCAGGAGGAACTCATACCTGCCAGGTGGAGGTGAAGGCTGTGCCGTGATTGGCTGAGGGGAGTTTAAGGGGAGTGGTTGGACTCCTCCCACTTCCCTGACTACTAAAAAAGGCACAGTCAGAGGCAACAAGTTGTTAAGCTACTGAGGAGTTGGAGATCAACAGCTGAACATCTGAGGCAGAGACAAGCACCACTGGGATAACAGAAATCCACAGGTAGGAGATGTGTTTTCTGAAAGGGGATCGGGAACTCTTCTGTGTAAGTTCAAGAATGTGGCTTTTTTTGATCTGATAATGAGGGAAAATCACAGGTTGAATTGTTGAAATTTTTTACTTTGTTCTTACAGGAATTTGACATTTCCTTTAAGTTTGAAGACAATCACTCAGGCAACTTAATCTCCTTTTCATCTTGGGCTAGTTTGTCGGCTATTTTGTGGTGTTACAGTGTGTCACTGGTCATGGTTGTGTAGTTGACACAAGCCTTAAAAAAACTCCGCTTTGCATAGGCCACATCAGTTTTACATACTGCTTTGTTTGTACTTTGTGTCTGTCGCCAGAGAAGGCCTTCACAGTAGTTAGGACAATATGCTGTCCTGCTTCCTTTGTGTTTGACCTGGTCGGACACAATGGGAATCCTATGCTCAGTGATGATTTTAAGATGGGTTGATAGTGTTTGTTGGGGGTTTGGCTTTGAAACGTCAGAGGAGAGGCATGTCTTGATTCGACTCTTTCACTAGCCCTAATTAGGCAACATCCCACAATGGCCCACCTGCTGAATGACTGGTCCATGAGCAGAGACCCCGGAGGCTCTGCTGTCACTAGCTTGTTCTTCTAGCTCATTGTTTAATTCAGCTGGAGCGTGTTTAACTCACAGATGACAGTTACCGCATGCTGACGGTGCTGCTGCATGTGCCTGCTTGCCCTGAGTCTCTAGGCTGGGAAGTTACGTACTGGAGGAAGAGGAAGGCAGGTAGAGACACGTATATGTGCGTGTGTGTGTGTGCGTGTGTGTCGTGAAAGTGTGTATTTTTGTGTGATGTAGGCATATCAGTTGTCATGTCCGCTCGTAGTCTCCCTGAGGGCCCAGTAAGAGCAGTGTCACAGAGGGAACAGATGGTGAATTGGCTGTCTTACTCACTCTATTGACTGGCTGACTCAAACACCAGGACCAGTCCGAGCTCCACGCTGTACTGGTGACACACAGTATGGTCACGTATTGGCCTCAGTTTAAAATAATATAGATTTTTTTGGTGAAGTTTTGACCTGTGCCTCACTGGCAGCTACTGATACAAAGGCTATATTTGACTATATGACATGGATGATACATGCACAGTGCAGAAGGTTACAGGTAGATATAAGATAAGTCTTAGTGGGGCGGTCACTCTGCTCACTGTGTTTGTCTTACAGTCTGTGATGATGCTACAATTAAACTGAACTTTGGTAAAGTGTTGGTTTGGATAGTTATCTGGGTGTTATGAGTCCACATGGTGGTGAAACATGCTCGTTAGTTGCTTTGTGCTCCCCTGGGCTGCCAATCCACAACACTGTATTTGTGCCTCTCCATTCACTTCCATTACACAGCAAAACAGCTCCCAAAATAACACTTTTATAGACAAAAAAATTAAAAACAAATGCAAAGAAAGTGGATTATGCCAATGTAAAAAAAACAGCAAGTCCCAGTACCCATTTTTGAGGAAATGAAATGTCTCTTTTCTTGTTATTTTCCTATTTTAATTGGAAAGTACATCCTGTAGTTAGTGCAGGAAACTTCTGGAAGAAACAATCTGATATTGCTTTCAGTAATAATTGTAATTACACAAAAAGGGTACCTGGACTTGTTTTTTTTGTTTGTTTGTTTGTTTGTTTGTTTTTTTGGCATAATCTGCTTTGTCTGCACTCATTTATGTGCTGAAAGTGTTATTGTGGGACCTGTTTTCCTGCACCGTGGACATGAATGGAGAGACATAGATATAGTTTTCTGGATTAGCAGCCCAGGAGAAAACAGCTACTAATGAGGATATTTCACCACCATGTGGACTCATAACGCCGAGGTAACTATACAAGGTAACACTCAGCTAGCTTGGAAAATCTCACTTTAGAGAAGCAAAAAGGCAGTGAGTGGTAATAAGAATCGCTTTGTTCGGTGCTGGAGCTCGTTTGAGCTTTTGCCTTTGTTTGTTGTCATATGGCTAAATATGTTCCTCATTTTTGCCCCCACCAACTCCCTTCCTCCCTCCTCCCTCCTCCCCTCTCAGAGTTGCCAAGCTGACAGACAGACAGATTGACTTCTCAGACAAAAAAACAAAGATGGCCTCCGTCGCTCCATTCAGCCGCAGGCAGTGGGCATCCCAGTCGCTGAGGGTCACCGCCAAGGAGCTGTCCATTGTCTCTACCAGGGGCAAAAACAATGCCATCGCAGAGCGCTTCTCCAAGTAAGGATCAATATCCCTTTCCCACCTTCTCTCTCTCTCTGGCTCTGACCATCAGTTTAATAATTTACCAGTAGCCGGTCAACAGCTTAGTCACTGTCTGCTTATTATCTGTCATCTCACCCAGTAACCTCTTTTTTATGATCTGAAATGCAGCCATCAGTCTCCCTCACAACAGTGTCTTGACACTCAGCTGTTTTTCAGTTTCCTCTTTTCTGTAGAACTGTGTTCATCCGTAACATCAGTCCCAACCAGTTACTCCTGTTCCGCTAATGCGCTGGCTCTGGGGCACAGACTGGCTTTTTCTTGATATGCATTTCTTAGAACAGCATCTCACCACTGTGGGCTTCCCCTTACCTGCTAACACACAGTGTCAAGTTGCTAATTTTCTGAAGTGGAAAGATGGTTCCATGCCAGGAGGTTTCCTCTGTGCATTTACTTCATCTCACCACTAGGAGCTAGTGCTGTTCTGCCTTTGTGGGTTGGGAATAGATGTGTTTGGTTTTTTTTTGCCATTAGGGAAATGAGCAATCCACCAATACTTTTATTAGTGTCTGAAGTACAGAGAAGATGACTCAAGAAAGTAATTAAAAGCACTTCGGACTAAACAAGTTGGATTTTAAGGGTG
This sequence comes from Myripristis jacobus, assembly GCA_900302555.1. NCBI lineage: Eukaryota > Metazoa > Chordata > Actinopteri > Holocentriformes > Holocentridae > Myripristis > Myripristis jacobus. Next base: position 5,162 of record OMLB01062621.1, on the reverse strand, counting down.
TGACCATATGTGTTTAAGTTGAAGATAGTATCTTCAAATTTTACTTTGTGTACTCCAAACGTACAAGTACTTATCATTTTTGTTGAGAATCTTACTCTTGTCAGGGTAGAAACAGCTGTAAGCCGATAACAGGACTCTTCATAGAAATCCTGATGGATGAAATCCTTTCCAGCGAGCTAGCAATGTATAATTAAACAAATAATTAAAAATGTGCAAAGAAAATCACATTTTGCTGTAGGTTTTTCAGACTGTTCTCTATGAAGCTGTGATCACAAGGAAACTCCCTCATGCCAGAAAAGGTCAATAATGACTTGCCAATATCAACCAGTATTGACCAGATAAATGGCCAAAGTGATAATATTGGTCTAACCTTTGATTTGACAACATAAAATCTCAATACATGGTCAGTGTCCCAGGAAAATGTGATTTGAGAGAGAGCTCTTTCTTGATTCAAAGTTTAATTAAGACCATCTGGTTGGCGTTCGGTTTAGAAGCAGTGGTGGACAAAAATTTTATCTTAAGGATCTCTACTATTTTCTGTCCACTTCCTTAACCTCCTCTACAAAAGTAATGTGGGTTTAACATTTTCACTAGATTTCATCTTTTTGAATCACTTATTGTTTTGGGAAGAATGCAGGGAGATTTTATGGTCTTTTGTGGGCGTATAGTGGAGCAGGACAAGACCGGATACTTCTTTGTCACTGTAATGGTCACACACAGCGATTAATGTCATTTTCCATTTGCTCTTTCTCCCAATTTATCTTCCCCCTCCAGATACCAGATGGCAGCAGAGGAGGGCAATGCAGAGAGGAAGAAATCGGTAGGTACCAGATTCAATATGAAATACTCTTTTGGTTGCACATACTGGTGCCTCTTTTTCCCTTACTCCCTCTGTCTCGCTCTCTTGCTCTCTCTCTCTCACGCACGCACACACACACACATACACAAAGCTGCTAGCTTCTCTGCCATGTCTGTTGGTCCACATGTTGCACTTGAAGGCCACGAAAGCTTTAATCCTCATTTAGAGACTTTAATCTGAAGATAACGCACCTGCTGTTGAGCATAGAGCAGTACATCGACATACACTGGCAGCGCTGCGAGGGCACTCGTAAAAGTAGGTGAGCGATACTGGCATCTCCTGTCCCGCGTCAGTGGTAACAAGACGCCTCCGTCCCGTCTCATTAGTGAGGGTGGTTAAGTTAGTGCTGACTTTCTCTATCTGGATAGAGCACAGCAGGGATCACAGAGCTTCTGTACAATGTCAGGTAGGCGTGTCACTCTGGGTGTTATGTCTCTGGACAGAATACACTGAATGCACGTAATATTAGAGACATTTACCTGATATTGCATTGAGTTGCACAATTGCTTAAGAATGCTTCTCTAACTCCACTGCTTCTATAGATTTAGCAATAGCTTTTACATGTATACTTCACCAAATAATCTTCTACTATTTGGCATATTAAGTGTACACATGTAGGATTCTGAAATATATTTTTTTCTTTTAGGACCTCCAAAATCCAAACGTAGCCATCCAATGAAATTTTAACATTTCCCTTTTTTGAATCCTTTGCTGTATTTACATGCAGCCTTTTTATAGAGACGTTTTTGACCATGCAAAGATATCAATTTGAATGTTAGCTATTATACATGAGGGAATACAGTTTTTTTCTTGTCGCTGCAGTGAATTAATGAGTGGATTTTAGATTTTACAAGCAATCGTCAGCCAAGGTGAAAAGAGAGAGAGGTAGCCAGAGGTGGGGCTGTTGATCTGCACAACTGTTACCTCTTCAAGTAATATCCTAGATGGGGGCAGGTCCATGTACCCAACCAGAGGAATATTATTTAGGCTTGATAGTTGTCGGTCAGGTATTTGACTGTGGTTTGACAATTAGGTAGTTTTCTTTACTGGTTAAGTTTCCGGTTCTTTTTTTTTTTTGTTTGTTTGTTTATTTTAACCTTTGTTTCACTTCCTGCACTTACTTTCCCTCTTTCGCTCACTGACTTTCTCTGTTTCTGATTTTCTCCCCCTCCCTCCTCCTTGCCTCCTTCCCTCCTTCCTCTCCTCTGTGTGTTGGTGTAGGGGGTGGGCTAGTTCCTTCATGCTGCTCTGATCGCTTCTCAAGGCTCACATCTGGGACAGCTTGTAGCATTTCCAGCCGGCCAGCGGAGACACACACACACACACACACACACACACTCACTCACTCACTCACTCACACACACATACTTCACTTCGCCGACTGGACGGCCAGGTCTTCCGCCTTGCTCAGGTTTTTACACATTTTTTTTGGCAAACAGAAGTTCTTTTGTTTGGATTTCTTAGCAAAGAGAGTTAGCTTTTTGTTCTTTATTTAAGACAGCCAGGTTTGTAGAAAGGCATGTTGAGTCTTTTGTTTCTTGTGCAGCTATTTGCATTTCTGCCTGCTTTGTTGTCTGTCTTTCAGCCACTTCCTACTTTTACAAGTGTTGTGAGGTTACTTGCATGAATGTTAACCTGTAATTTAAGTTGTTGCTGAGAATGTTATTTTTAGTTTGGCAGTGTTTTTTAAGCTTCAGTGAGCAGTTGATGGAGGATCAAGTGGCAGGAATTCAGCACTGACGAAATTCATTGAATCCAAGAACTGATTCAACAAGTGGCTGGAATCCCTCCGTGTGCTTTCTCTGCCAAATGCTTTGAAATAGTCAGTCGTCATATTTTAGGTCTTGTGCAGGGCTATTTCTGTGGCTGAGTGTAACAGTGTGTGCTGTAAGAGCTTTAATCTGCCCTCTCCTCCCTCTGCTTGAAAAATCAAACTGCATGTCACTTCGCCAACACATCTGCATGTCAGACTGTCATTGTAGACAGCAGTCCTAGGTGAAATTTTAATTATATTATGGGTTTTTTTTTAATCCTAATTAGTTGCCATTGCCAAGCGGATACAATTTGTGCCAGAAGTTTGAGATAGGAAAGATGATGTGGTCTACTTTTCTTTGACTGACAACTTGGCATCATCACCTGTATCCAATCTGGAATTATCTCAATTGTCCTGATGTGTAAATCCTGTCCATCTGGTTCTGCATGGAGGCTCAAACAACTGCTGATTATGTGCAAATAGTTCAGTGCAGGTTTACCTGATCATTATGTCCTCATGATTTTTCACCCTGAAGTCAGTACTTACATTACTGATCATGGCACAAAGTGGCTCTCTGCTCTTGGTATTGTGTCCTCAACATAATGAGTGTGCAGTCTGCTGTAATGAGCATTGGAGGGACACTACGTTTGTTTGGATCTCAGGCACAAGAAACACCTTTGGTCTAAATAATAAGTGAGGTCATTTTTTGTTGTGTGTCTAGGTTGTGGAGCCCTTGCCCACCACACTGCGCAGTGGGAATCTAAGTGTTTTAAAGAAACGCTGGGAACAGCAGCAGCAGCAGCAGTCACCTTGCCACAGAGCTCCGCTTCAGGCCTCATCCTGCATCCCTGCTGTACCTCAGACCCACAGCAGCCCCCCTACGGGTCCTAAACCCAGACCTGCCTCACAGATCGAGACCCACGTTGACACGCCGACAGCCACCGCCCACTCTCAGAACCAGGACGTCCAGATCAGGGACCAAAGCCAGACTGAGACGGAGATAGAAGCGCATTCTCAGCCCAGGTCGTCCCAGCCTTCCTTCAGCTCAGAGGAACCAGCAGACATGGAGAGGAAGCAAGAGGGAGCGGCGGCTGAAGTGCCTGCCTCCGAGAAGCCCAACATCCCCCTCAACAGCCTCAAGATGATGTTCGAGAAGGGAGAAAACCTGTCCGACAAGGCAAGTCCACATTTCAGTCATGGTGACCGGCAGGCCTGGGTGAAGTTTCAGCATAACTTATTGTACATGAGTGGAAAGTCTCGTGGTGAGCAGGATCAAACGTTTTACTGAGAACTCATTAGGAACTGTTATGCATACTTAAAACATGTTTAACGATGAACAAAGTCAGATTAAAGTCAATGAGGTGTGAGTGAACAGACTGAAGGCTCTAGTGCTCAGTATTTACACTTGAAACAGAAAAGGCTACATGATGAGTTTTAGTTCTGCTTGTTCTTCAAGAGGTCAGACCCCCCCCCCCCCCCCTCCCCTTCTCTC
>OMLB01062620.1:1108-12682 GCA_900302555.1 Myripristis jacobus | reverse complement strand
AGATTGCTCAAACTGTGCTGGGGTGGCAAGGCTTATTAGTGCCTTGAGAAGCCCCGAGTCACTATTGTTATCCTGCGTGTTTCTTATTAGTGCCTCGGGGCAGCACCGAGTCACTGTTGTCCCCTATAGCTTTGCTATAGTGGGGACAATAGTGCAATAGTTATCCTGCACATTTCTTATTAGTGCCTCGGGGCAGCACTGAGTCACTATTGTCCCTACTATAGCAAAGCTATAGGGGACAGTAGTGACTCGTAATAGTGACTTAACATGCCCACACACAGACACACATATTCCTGTTTTTATGTCCTTGTGAGGACATTTATTGACATAATGCACGCTCTACACACTCTTACATAGACACACACCTTCCTGCCTATAATACTTGTGAGGACATTTATTTACATAATGCACACTCTACACACACACACACACACACAGTATAACTGAATGCAGTTCACTTTGTTCATTGATCACTGTTCATACTTTTTAGTGACACAGACACACCCACGCAGATACACACACTTCCATGCACATACACTACATAGCTGAATGTAACTGACTTTGTTCATACATCACTATTCTTACTTTTTACTGATTCAGACAGAGGTCAGATGCGCACCCCCTGGTAACAGCCCCCCAGCAACGGCCCCCGAGGCACTCTCAAAATTTCCGCGCGGGAATTTTCTAGTTTTTTTTGTTGTATTTGTTCTTGACACTATTTCCTCTTTTTTTATACTATCTCTCCGCTAAAATTGTTAAACCGTGAGACCACGGTATTAATGAAGTTTTCAAAACAGTGCCTGGCCTAGCTTCAAAATTTTCATCATTTTAATTTCTCAAGCTGTCTGCACCTTAGTCAATCATTTAATTAATTAATTAATGTAGAGACACAACTCAGTTAGCAACTAGCAATGAGAAACACAGAAGCTGTTAAAAATGTACATGGACAGAACAAAAGCCCTAAGACTACTGTTTCAACATTTGTCTATGGTCGTGTCCTTAAGCTGTGTTGCATGGCTTGTGTGTTATTTGTATACTACCATTTTACTATTCCTTGACTTCATCTTTTAACATTTTTTCAAAATCAGCATAATGATTGTGTTTTATTTACATTAACTGTTTATCGCTGTTCTGCATGTCTGCATGTATCAAAAGATGGTTGTGTTGTGGTCAGTACTGATGGCTCTGCCTGGTTGTGTTGCTTTGTGTTGCTTGTGTTGCTTTATAAATGATGTTTGTTGTTGCTGTTTTACTGCACTGATATGTTTCTGTTTTGTGCTGCTCTGCATGGCTTGTGTTCTGTCTTGAATAATGCACACAAGAAAATAAAAATGTTAAAAATGTTGGCCTAACAAAATAGATTCAACAACTATGCAGGAATAGTAGTAAAACAGAGTGAAACAAAAAATAGATTAAAAACTAGCTAAAACAGATTTTAAAAAAAGACAAAAATAAAAATTATGACAATGAAATAAAACATTACTTGTTATGTAAACCATGAATTCCCATTAATAGCTCCAATACACATTACTGTCCCGGGTCTGTTTGTGTTTACAGTTTTTCCCAATTGCAAAACACATTTTTTGAAACCTCCACCCATTTTCTCAAAACCTTAAACACAAATCCAAAACCTCAAACTACATTCACAAAACCCCAGACTTTTCCATCAAAATCAAACTATCACCTCAAAACCAGTTATCCTGTGTTCAAAACCAAACACTGTGTTCAGATCATACACACAGCAAGTAAAAATAAAGTCACCACAGAGCATTCATCAGACACTACATCAAATAATTTAGGACACAGCATCCAGGGCATGTAGTTAGAAGAAAATGTTTATTGTAAATGCATTTAGCAAAATAATATCATAGTCAAAGCAATATCTAGACTACATTCAGCACTTTCATAACAAAAAGCCAAAACTAAATGAAAAGCACGTCACTGCACAATCAGAGTCCCTGAGATTCATTCTCCAACATCTTGTCTTTGTTGCCCAAATTTAAACAGTGATGATTGTTCCTGGTGTTCCTTGGCCTCTTAATCTTGTGTGTAAAAGGTGACAGCTGTGTTGGAGTTGTGTTCACATTTAGCTGTCAGTGTTTCCAGTTTTGCAACACAAGTGTATGACAGTGTGAAATGTGTTTAGTGAATGAGAATGTGTTTAAGGTTTAGCAAAAAAGAGCGGATGAGTTTTACAAATTGTGTCCAAGTACCTGGCCCAAAGAGTGTTAGATCGGAAAATTGAGTTTAGGCCACTGAGAATTTGGTTCAGAGAATGTTTAGTTTAGAGAATGAGTTTAGTGTTTTAGCAGCTGAGAAAAACTGTAAGAATTCCAGCACTCTTAATCTAAGGTTGAAACAGTAATGACAGACAAACATTGATGTATCAGTTTATTTTATTACTACTCTTTACACAGGTTACAACATTATCAAGTTAAGAATTTCCTTTGTCTTCAGTTTGTTTCTTACCGTTTGCAGGAAATCATTGTGCAGGAGGGGGCTGCACCGCAATTCCCGACCTGATAAGAATTGCTGTATTTGAGATGTTTAGTTCGCCCACCCCTGTAGTGAGGATGGTTAGGGCCTAATACAGCTTAATGAGTGGTATGTATCTATATATTCAGTCTTCTGGGAGACGCCAAAGAGAGAAGATGAGGCATTGTTGACGCCAGGGCTTGTGCCAGTATTTTAAATTGTGTGTGGTTTTGAGTTGAATTATGCTCAGTTACTCGTTATTTTTTGTAGTTTTTTCTCATCTTTGCACATTACCTGGATGCACTTGTAAATAAATGTCCACCTATTAGACCCTCCAGAAAAACACGATTATGCGATCGCATGAATTCCCGCATAAACTACCCAAATCACCCAAATGTCGCTGATTATGCAGGTGTCAATTATTTTCCAAAAGGGCGCAAAATCCCCGCAATAATCGCAAATTCCCTCGGAAAATATGCAAAATATTCTCGCTTGATTTCACAATTTGCGCAATTTTCCGCATAAAATGAGAAAAATATAAATAAATGGAGTTGTGATGTTAATTTATATGCGACGCCCGGCCCGACGTCATCAGCTCGCGCATTCACAACACAAGACAACACAACACAACAACGAGCTAATGGAAGAACGGCGCCCACAGGAGAGAGAAAACAAAAATGAAGAAAGCCAATCAATCTCATTTGCCCACAAATATTTCAGCCAAAGACCGGGCTAACCAGTACCTTGGTGTATTACATGAAAGCGGAGGAAAACTTTTTTGCACCCTGTGCAACTTGGTTTTGGAGCACAAACGAAAGTCAACCGTGTTGCAACACTTTGCCACCACTAAGCATTCCAAAATGCTTTCTGCTGCTGAAGGCAAAGCGAGCTCCAAACAACTCACCTTTACCCAGGCAGCAACCTCCAAGACCCTTGCGAGGGCAACACGAAACGAGGTGAGTAAAGATTGAAGCTGAATAAAGGCCAGTTTATGCTTCTGCGGACACTCGACGCAACACGCACGCAGTTGCCACGCAGGGCGTGTGTCCAACATACTTCTGCGAAACACGCTGAGCAATTCTCCGCGAAAACGCTATGGGGCACCTTTTTTTTTCTGCAGACCTACATAGACCCTGTGATGTATGGTCGCTCCTCTACCTGTTGTGGTGCCGGCAGCGCTATTTTTAAAAGGAGCAGCAGTAGATCCAGCATGATTCAAACTTTCCAAACAATTTGAAATTAACTGACGAGTCAAGATGCGATCACAACAGCAGTTCTTTTAACAATGACGCTGCCGGCACAACAACTGGAGGGGCGAAATGCAAATGCTGTAGTTCAGCGGACCAATCATAGCTCTTGTTGTCAGTGGGGGGCCTGCGTTGGGGGCTACGGGAGGTCTGCGTAGTTACAATTTTTCGGAGGTGCGCGGCAAAGATCAGCGGTGGTTGCACAACCTCCGTAAGCTCCGCACAACCCCCGTACGCATCGCGAACGCAGAAGCATAAAGAAAGCCCTCGTTACTTTTGTTATCTGTAAATCAATGGCTTCTGCCTCTCCAATACAGTGGAGCAGCTTACCAGGTACTACTCTCATGGCCTCGAGCACAGACACCTTTCCTTTCCCAACAGGATATGAGGTGGTATCCTGAAAGAGCATGCATGGCCAGAATGGAACCACATTGGTCACCCAGGTTCCCTGCAGCTGCATTTATGCTGAGAACAGTGCCATTCCATCTCTCCATTTGTAGGTTACTTGTGATACCAGCCTTCCAACACCAATAAAACATAATAGATAGATCGATTTACTTTATTGATCCCAAACTGGGATAAGCACAAAGACATCTGTGTCATCACTGAGAATACGAACAGTTGAAGCCCCATGTCTGACAGCATCTAACATGTAAGATATCAGTGATATATCGGCCTCATCATGAATGACGATACTGTCAGCTTTACTGACCATCATGATGTTACTTCCTACATTGAAAGTACACAGGAGCTCGCTCAGCCTTTGTTTGTTACGCTTGTTTTTCAAGACTTTCCCTACATTCCAAATCGCATACTTCTTCTTCTTTACTTTTAGTATGTACTGCAGCTGCCCTTACAAAGTATGCAGTGTAGTATGCAATATACATGCGTATGCATACTATTGGGACACACTACATATGTCATCCCTGACCTCCGCCGCCGTTCGTAGCGCCACATTTGAATGTTGTTGTCAAAATGCCGGTGCTGTTTCATACTGCGCTGTCGTCTGTCATATTTCTGATCTTCTGTCTTCCTGTCGCTTCTGCTGTCACTGGGCGAGTTTTGTACAATATGTGTGTCTTGTTGTCTTCCGTATGTGGCCGTGGCCTGCACACGCAACTCAGTTAGTGCCACGTAATGTCCACTGCGCAAAGGATTGTGGGTCAGAATGGCCAGAGAAGCATGCTGAAATGCATACTGTGAAATCTGACTGGATGTAGTAGAACATCCTGGTACTCTTGGCATCCTGCATCTGACATACTGTGTATTGGGACATACTAATTCTTTTTTTCCCCTACTAAATAGTATGGTAATATGGGTATTGGAATGTAGGGTTTGTCTCTGTTAGGTAGAGGTGTGGTCAATGAGAGCTTGTACTCTGTGGAGCTCTCTCCTGCTCTTCTATGTCTCTCATGGTCCTTTGCAGACACTTGCAAATATCTATCAAAGATGACAAACTTTTGGGTGTTGTAACAATCAAGCTGGCGTCCCATGCTAGCTGCAAGATCTGCCACAAACCCAGATGATGGCCAAACCATGTGATAAATGATCTGGGATGCATCCACAGTAACAACATCTGGTGGGTGGGGATTGCAGACTGGAATTCTGAGCTGCTGGACAAGCACTGACTTATCGCCCTTTCGGTGGCATCCATTGTCATCAATGATAGACAAGGGGACTGGGCTAAGCTCATATTCGAAGAGAGAATATAGAATATACTCAGGCTAATTAAAGACATGTTAGTAAGTGAAACTAGCCCCTTAATGATTAAGTAGAATGGTTTTTCGTACATTTTTAAATGCTCCCTTACTTTACAACTTACTTATCACAGCTACAACAGCTAGCTGCAACAGCCAAATTGCATCAAAAAACGTGACCAGACATCAAGAAATTTAAACAAATATAGTTTATCAACATTCACACCAAAGAACAAGAGCTCTTGTGATTCTGATATGTAAGATTTTTGTGTTTACCATGAAAATAACCTAAAGTTCTACCCGAAATTAATCAAAATCTGCCTAAATTAATCAAAATGTTATAAAATTAGCATTTTGAAGTCTGAAAATGTCAGAAATGAATTCAGCATCCTCTAAAACCACTCCAATATTGTAGAAATTGGCCACACAGAGCAAAGTATATCGTCAAGATGGACGATTATACTAATTATGCTATTTATGCTAATTGTGCTGATTATGTAAATTGCCCAACATATGCAAATTACCATCCAGCAGTTTCTGTATGCTGGGGACCTATACTTCACATTTCTGCAATAAAACTTTGGTGTACTCAGCATTTCACAATGGGGAAGGATACAAGGATACAAGGAAGTTTATTGGTCATTATACAACAGGTTGTATAATGAAATTAAAATGTGGTTCCCTCTTGATTGATTAATTGATTGTATAAAAAATAAAATGATTAAGCATTATTATTATTATTATTATTGAAATTACTGAGCTGTCAAAATATTATCAGCATCCGGATCTCTTTGAAGAGACAATACTGTGATTTGGGCCTATAATATACAATACTGTGCTTCTGGGCTAAAATCACCAAGGTTTCCTTGTTACTAAATCCCACTGCAAAGTACAATTTGATGAGGTGTGTGGACCTTGCAAAGTCAAGCCATGACTTTCCTTGATCAAAAAGTAAAAGATTTTTTTTTGTAAATTTGTTCCATTATAATATCAGAAGTTTAAAGTTTTTTTTCTAATAAATTTGTGAGAAAACACAGTGGCACTAATAAGCCATCGTATGTTTCTGCCAGAATCTCTGCTTTCGTGTTTTTCCAGGAGACAGAAGGAGAGAGGACATACAGTATGTGAATGTTAAACTCCCTTAAGCCTTTATTTTGTTTAACATTTGATTTTAAACTAATTTCTGCTTTGTTACATCCATCAGAGTGAGGGTCAGACAAAACAGGAAACAGATCTCTGTCATTAGATCCAAACACTACTGCAGTACTTATTACCACACAGCTGTAACCACTTTAATGTATGTATTCAAACATCTTTCTGATTGGTCGTCATAGCTGAAGGTAAATGGATGGATGGATGAAGAACTGGAAATTCACTCAGTTATGGAGAGTGGTATTACTCTTGTCCTTTTGGAGTGCTGTGAGTAAGCCCTGTAAAACCTACACACACACACACACACACACGCACACACACACAAATTAATTTTATCATTCTTATATTAATAGAATATTTATTTTTTCATATTCATATGTATCTGTTATTATGTTTGTGCAGAAACATGGAATTACCTTAATCAAATGTGCAAGGCCATGTTTGGATTGAAGTGCCATGGATGCAAGATGTGGCAGCGAACCATTGCCATGAAGATGGTCTATCACCTCATCCCTGGAAGAAAGAAGAAGAGATGGAGATAGATGAAGAGATAAAGAAGAGGAGAGGGAGACAGATGGAGAGAGAGAGAAGAACAGAGGGAGACAGATGGAGAGATAGAGAAGAAGAGAGAGAGATAGATGGAGAGATTGAAGAAAAAGAGGGAGACAGATAAGAGAGAATAAGAGAGGGAGACACATGGAGAGATGGAGACAGATGGAGAGATAGAGAAGAAGAGAGAGAGATAGATGGAGAGATAGAAGAAAAAGAGAGGGAGACAGACAAAAGAGAGAATAAGAGGGAGACAGATAGAGAGATAGAGAAGAAGAGGGGACAGATGGAGAGATAAAGAAAAAAGAGAGGGAGACAGATATGGAGCAAGAGATCGAGAATATGATGGACACAGAGAGGTTGCAAGGGTGTTCTGACCTGACTGTCTCCCCCATTTTTTCTTCTGATGAGTCTTCATTAGCATCTGTACACAGAATAATAACAACCATCATCATCATCATCATCATCATCATCATCATCATCTTCGTCACAACAATATTAGTAGATACCAGTGTTGGGGAGTAACTAATTACAATGTAATTGCAAATCAAATGTAATTGTAATCAGTTACAGTTACTGAGAAAAAATGCAATGAAATTATAGTTAGTAATCAAAATATTGGTGATTACAAAAAGGTTTTACATGAGGATATATTGTTTTTGGTTATAAAGCTTAGTAGTATAAAGCAGCATGTCATGTTTTGGCAGATTACCAGAAAAAAACGGCTCAGCCTAGTTGCTGGGACAAATCTGAGTGCAACAGCATCAAGGGTAGGAGTGTCTCTACGTCCAGACAGACTCCATTCATCTGACACCATGCGCTCAAATTTGGAGCCTTGTTTCTGATTGGTCCTCTTGTTTGAATTTGCCCTGCCTCTCTTTCGTCTGCCAATCAAATCGAAGCGTGTGGCTCTAAGCAGCCGGTCTGCCAGGCCTGAGACCAGCCAATCATGTCAAGGCCGTTTGCTGTTTGTGATCTAGAGAGTTGTGATTTGTTTAAAAATCAAAACATTCTGATCTTAAATCAAGTTCTGTTTAAGAACTTTTTTGACAGTCAGCGTTGAGGTTTAAACTGACTGCTTTAAACTTTTCTGTTTTAATTACTGTCACTGCTCATTTGTTTACTGTCAGTCGCTTTGTTTATGGCCTTATCACTATATTTACTGTCATAGTCATTGTCACTACATCATTTTGTATACTGTTGGTCACTTTGCTTACCATATAATTGCTTATTTTACTGTCACTTTTTGCAAAATTATTATTCATCTACTGCAGCTATCTCCACAGGGCCGTAGTGTCTGCACATATGTAATGCAGTCACCACTCCAGGATTCTTTTCGTTTTCTATTTTGTCTTTTACTGTACAGCTACATTTTATAGTGACTGGCCAAATCATTTATTAGTATTAGTATTTGTGCTGTACAGGCCAGTGTTTACTGTTCAGGCTACAGATACAGTCTGTAGCACTAATTTGTACCGATTGTATTGTGTGCACTTATTGTATTGTGGCACTGTATGCCTAAATTTCAATAAATCAATATCAATCAATAAAGCATCTATCTATCTATTGATTGATTGATGTTATAACTATACATCCTATAGAGAAGGTATACAGAACGTACATTGTCTTCAGTCCTCTAGATTTTTAGCTAACACAAGATGTTGGGTGCACATCACTCCAGTTTTGGCCACCATACACTACCCGTTTCATTTCACTATTGATTTAGGTGAAACTCTGTCAACCCTCTAGGTGTTTGTGCTCATCTATCCTGGGTCTTTTAGCCATCCCCTTTCTTCTTTTTCCTCTGTGTAACTCAGTTTGCTGCACTGTTTTATACATGTTTTCATTGTGTGTGTGTCATACGATAGAATTTTATATTTGTTATACTGTAGGGGTTGTAAACATGCATTTTTAAATGCTAAAGTGCTAAATAAAGTTATTATTATCTTTCTGACATGGATTATGGCCAGCTTGGCCATAACTGGCCACAACTGGCAGTGAATCGTGAAGATGTAGTAATAATAAGAATTATAATAACAACAACAACAATAACAATAACAATACTACTACTACTACGACTAATAATAATAGAAATAATAATTATGATACTAACTCAAAAGGCTGTGCAGGAAGTTGCCTTATTTTGCAGGTTTTTCTCCGTTTTTTTTTTTTTTTGCTAAGGAAATTTTTTGCTTTTTATTTTTACCTGGCATGAGGAAGAGCTCAGGACAATAATAACAACAACAACGATAATAATAATAATGATAATGATAATAATGATAATGATAATAATGATAACAATAATAATAATGATGATGCTAATAATAATAATAATAATAACAATAGCAATAATAATAATAATTCTAATAATAATGAGGAACAACAATAAAATAAATCAGTGTAAATACTTGGTTTTCTGAACATCAGGGGTTTTTTTTAAAAGAAGAAAAAAAAGGAGCTGGACTAAATTGCCCCCTTCGAATGTAGACATAGACAGACTCTCTGGTCGTCCTCTTCCGCTGCAAGCTGCGCTTTCTGGCTGAAGAAAAGAAGCCATATTAAATAAAGATGTGCAAAGTTCAGGTTGAGGGAACCTCGTAGCATGGTATTAGTCGTCACTTTGCAAATAATTCATTACATTATTGAATGTTTTATTGATGGCAGTGAAGTGGCAGTGGAGGGGTTAGATAAAGCGTTAAAAAAAACACGAGGTAGGTTGTCCTTATGCAGGGAAGCTGGGTTTTAAAACAACCATATGATTTATGTCACATGATATAACTCATTTAACCAGACAGCCTCACTGAAAACCAGCACCAAGGCCAGCATAAAAGGTGTTGACCATCACATTCAGATTTAGGGCGTAACAATGCATTCTTTTTGGGGGGTGGGGGTGCTGAGAAAATACCAATCTGTCTCCCCCAAATATACAGTAGAAAATATGGTTCTGTCTTCGGAAAGGAAGATATCAATCAGTCACTCAGTCAATCAATCTTTATATAGCGTCAAATCACAACAAAAGTTATCTCATGACGCTTTACAGGTAGAGCAGGTAAAGACCACGCTCTACAAATTACAGAAGAAAAGAGAAACCCAACAGATTCCCTCCTGAGCATGCTCTTGGCGACAGTGGCACGGTAAAACTCCAGATAGAGGAGGTTCAGTTAGGGAGATGTGGGCCTATTGGACCCTCCATTCTATGAAAATGGGAGATGCTCGTTTCAGGCCATTTTGAGTCGACCGAGACCTTCTTTTGGTAATTCTTTGTACAAGTCTATGATTTCATTATACTTTTCACTGTAAAGGCACAGATTTTTATTTTGAGACAAATCAACAAAATACAAATGAACTTCTACTTCTTCTACTTCTAAAATCTACTTTCATCAAGCCACAAATCCACATTTAAAGTAATTTAAGCCCTATATACCTTGATGTGCAAAGATCTTTGGCTTTTGTTAAGTATTAAATTGTTTAAATGACTCAGATTCAAAGTGTTTACATGTAAACAGAATGTTCACATAAGCTTCTTTTCTTCTTTTATTCTGGAACTATTTCAAGTCAATTAAATTACAGTAAAATTCAACTCTTCTTCAGTGCTGAGGGCCCCCTGGAAGCCCCTCAGGGGGCCCTTTCAGACCTGGACACTACTTGAAAAAAACAGTGCGCTGTTGTGCCTGAAAAGTACACCAGTAGCTGTGATAAGGCTCATATTCAGAATATTAATGTGACTGTTAACATGCCAAGTTGCAAAATCAAAGAAAAACAAAAATGAGATGAAAATGAAACACCTTTATCAAAGCATCTGCCTTCAAATTAAACCAATTTCACAATCAAAACACTTGGAAATGCTCGAAGGGAATCATGCTTCAAGAGACACTGAGGTTCATTTCAGGTAAGAGGGGGATTATTTTTAAAAGCAGCCTTTCTTAATTCTGAATTAACCTGAGGTACCTGGAGGTGCAGCTGCTCCTGTGATCAGGTATTAAAGCCACAGTGATGAACAGTATGAAGCAGTTTGTGCAGGGGGGCTTATAGATAGATCAGTGCTGATCTCTTCTTACATGAAGACAAGGCCAGCCTGCCGGGCTGTGGGACGCACACTGATGAGAGCTGGTTATCCCACTTCTGACTTGCACAGTTGAAAGATGGCCAGCATCAAGGAGCTTAAGGATGGGAGAGCTCCGTTACTGCTAAACTTGAATAACAAAAAAGAAAAGGATGAATTTTTCAAAATGCACTTTCAAAATCAACTGGCCAAACTAAATTAGACAAGTATGAGGTGAACACTGTGTCCCCAGCATCTGTTTGGTTCAGCTGTGACATAAAGTCATTTGAGCTAACAGCTCTGATCAAGAATCTGTGATAAAGAGCGCATCCAGAAGTGGGTGTGGCCATATGTCTACCAACATGTTGGCAGCTTCATGCTGAGTCTAAAGACCCCCCACAGGGCACCTTTG
>OMLB01062619.1:18320-30600 GCA_900302555.1 Myripristis jacobus | reverse complement strand
TCTGCCTGAACACCTGGGCTACTGATCTGCTGACTGCTCCTCTACACACACACACACACACACACACACACACACACACACACACACACACACACACACACACACACACACACAAACAAAGTTTTGCTATCCAGTGACCCTTATATACAAACTGTCACTTTCACTTCAGTTGATTCACATTTCCTCAATACTGAGATGTGGAAAACTCTTCAACATGAAAAATCTCTTATTCAGAATGTCATTGGGAGTGATTGCTTTATCTTTGGAGTGTAGTTGCATTGACCAATTTCATTGACTGAACTGAAAGTGCCCTGACTCCAATCATGATGCAGACCTGTTACCAAAAAGTACCTAATGTAAGTGTCCACATAATTTGTCTCAGTGTCTCTCACTTTTTCTGTTGTCTGTACTGTATCTATAAGATAAACATTGATGTAGATAATAGTTGCTTACTGTGACCATCCTAACCCACTGTCAGTGCTTTTAATGTCAGATATAGCCATACACCGCTACCAGATGGCATTATGATAATTAACAATAATCTGTTGATTTGTACGTTTAGCTTTACAAAAGATAGTGGATTGCACTGGTCAGAGATACAGAACGAGTCTGTTATGTTTCTATAAAAGAACCAACTGTGGGAACCACTTTGGCTTGCAGACTGTTCTTTGAGTGTGTGTGTGTGTGTGTGTGTGTGTGTGTATGTGTGTGTGAAGACTAGAGATGCTTTGGTAATCTATAGTAAGCAGATTAGCATCCATGAAAGAAGCTGAACAGACTGCAGAGCGCCATCTAGTGGTAAAGCATATTGTCCCAAAACCAAAAGGTCATGTAATCACCAATTTTGTGTCTTAATCACAATAACCATGATTTTGCTGTCGTTGAGCCAGACGTTGGACACCTTCCTGCTCAGTCATGAAATAATCAGAATCACTCACTGCCTCAGTTTGATTCAACTTAATCTATATCTAACGTTGATAAAACATCCAGCAAATTGAACCCAGTTTAAGAAATCCAGTCAAGTAAATTCTTCAAATGATGGTAAGTAGGTGAAATAATTTTGAAAGTGGAGAACGGGTGCCCCCTACTGGAGCCATCAGCACAGTACAGGGACAGCAAGCTATTCTAATGGGAAGCCTGTTGTTGTGTCTTGGGACCTTGTTCCACCATTTCATGTGTCTGTCTACAGTTTTTGGCTCCTTGCCTGTTAGGATCTTAGTGATTCCAGCACTATTCAGTCCATCAGTGCCACAGCGCTGTTTCACCACAAAATGAATAGCAGATCCCTGGAAAATAAACAATTACAGCAAATAAGAAGTGTATGAAGGACAGGGACCTGGGGACATTTCTTGACCTGTGATCATTGACCCACATGTATCTGTCAACTGTCTCCAGTAAGTCATTTTCTTAACTGTCATGTAAACACAGTTGAATTCTCCCTGCAGAAATTAATATCCTGCCAGGAAGTCAAAATGTCTCACGGTGCTATGGTCATTAAACAGCTATTCTTGATCTTCAAAAACATAAATAATCATAAACGTACATGCCAATGACATATACAGCACCAGTCCAAAGTTTGTGCACGCTCTTTTTGAAGTGAATGGGAAGGTTGGTACTACAACAGCAAAATTAGACAGAACAGTTAAATAACAGCCAGAAAAAAATACAACTTTAAAACTGGTCTACATGATCAGACACAGTAACCTTATCCTTTTTCCCATGCTTATCTGCACCATAAAGTACAATCCTTTCTTCATAAATGATCCCCGCACTGTGTAGAGTCACCTGAATGTGGGTACAGGCTTGTAATAGTTTGTCTGTAAGCACGCTGCCTTTAGGATTGAGGTGCTGAGGATGTGTTGGCCCTTTAAGAGTGATTTTCCTCCTCTTCTCATGTTCAGCTCCAACCACGACTCCACCCCATGAATGCCAGATTGTCTCCATACCACTAACAGGCACATGTGGGTCACATTTTGTGACTTGTGCCGGGAAGAGCCGAAAGCAGCACCATCTACTGTTTTTGGCCACAAGTCAGAGGAAAATTCCCAAGCCTGACTGCTGTGACGTTTAAAATATATATCTGAAATCTATATCTCTCTCTCACTCTTCTCTAGTGTCATCCTGCCATACAGTATAATGTTATTGTACACTGTGATGCAACCATGCCAGTAGTTTGAGTTTTAAATGGTTTATGTTGACGTTTTTAAGGTTTTGAATACCCATCTCTAAGATTTCTGCCTCTACACCAAAACAATAAAGATGAATGGAATTTATTTCATGCTGCCAGTGCCATTAGACTTCAGAAAATTCAAACCTCACTGTCAACAGTTCGTATAAGGACTATTTCTTAGGAGGAAAGTCATTTGAATAAAAACTGAGTCTGAGTGTTCTGATTATCCATAATATCAGGGACACAGCAAAAGCAGTTTTAAGAGATATTATTGAGACTTATCCCAAAACTTGGACTAATAAAAACCAAACCTGTCTTCATGGATAAATAAGCACCACTAGAGGGAACTCTTTAAAGGCCACTTTATCAACAAAACCTCACTGTCTAATTCTTATGCCAGGCAAAGGAGGGAAGTGGTGCATGGGTTTATACCTGATGTCTTTCCAGTTCTTCCAGTTTTCCAGCTTGTCTGGACCTTGGCACTGCACTGACCACCTGACCAGTTTGATTAGGGCATCAGGTTAAGAGGAGTCCTCTCAGGACAGATCAACAAGTTTATAGACAGATAAAACTCTTTTTTTTAATAATACGGCAAACTTGATACTTCAAGGTTGGGATGTCGATGTTCTCAGGTCACAGTTATCCAAGGGGAGCTGAATCAAGGGCAACTGGACTGTTTGTAGATTCCTGAAGACAATATATAATAATAATAATATAAAAAACAAACAAACAAACAAAAAAAAAAACAGAACCTGCACGCCTGTTTTGTGACTTCACTAGGTAAATGCTACAAGCAAACGTTTAAAGGAGAAATGCAGAACATTAAAGAAATATGATGTACAATATGTATTGTGAGCAATGCCTCTAAACAAACACATAGAACCTGGTCAATAAGAGCAAAGGTCAACAAACAATAAATAATAAACTGACATGACTCGTTGGTTAATTGATTGATTGATTGATTTACTGATTGATTAGTTGGTACTGAGTGCTATAATAGCCTACACATTTTAGGAAACAGTTAAAAAAACACACACACACACACACATTAATGATTAATGGGAAGGACAGGTACAGTTGGGTCACTTTAAGCAGGCTTCCACTGACACACTGTAAATTCTGCAGCATATTATTAGAAAATTATTTTGATTGCCAGCTGTGATTAGTCTACTTCTAGTTGTCCTACTGTCCACTTGGCAGGCAGAGTCTCCCCTCCTATTTTCATACTGGCTGGCAGCCTCATGAGGGAGAAAGAAGCATCAAGATAGCCGGGGTAGTCACAACATTACCAGAAGTGGGGTGGCTTTCCCTTCAAAATAAAAACATAAAGCACATTGTATATGGTATCCTCTATCAACCCAAGGCACATGCCTGGAGCCTGCAGCATGCTGGGTATGCTGGCCCGGGACCGGGGGCCTCATGAAACTTTACAGCCACAGACTAGAGACCGTGGTCATGCAGAGGAGGTTTGTTTTATCCAGGTATACTGATAATAAAGGGGAGTTTCTGAGCCATTTCCACAACAAATGCTCACCATCCAGGTGCCAAAAATGCAGTTCTGACAGAAATCTCTAAATGTCTCCAGTTTTTGATACTGAATCACAGCATGAAGTTTTCTATGGTGTTCCTCAAGGCCTTGGTGTCCTAATGTGCTATTCTGGAGAGATTTTTGACCATCTATAAATTTTCTAGTCGACAAAAATGTTTAGATTTTGCACCAAATCTGTATGACAAATGGTATCAATGCAAAAATTGCTGCAACAACTGATGACACATAATTGAACATGGGAATGACTGTCATATATTTTCATCATAATGTTCTAACCCTTATACACTCTAAATAAATAAAAGATAGATAGGCACCTATCCAACATACAATGTTTATTACACATTTATGACTATAATAACTTGACTCACAGTGCACAGCTGCATCTCAAATTACACAATCAAATCTTCAGGCTCCCAGATTTCAGATGATTTCACTTTTATTCGGCATCTACTGTTGACCTTTTATTTCCCCTTGAAGATTCACTGCCCCCTCATTGAATTGGGTCAAAGGAAAGGCGGGAATATTTGTGAGCATTAATGTTGACATACTTGAGACACAGTTTATCCACTATTTTGTTTTAGGTGTAAATTTAATAAAGTGTTAAAAATGATGCTCACTTACTATAAAATATTAGTAAAGAGCATATCTACACTTAAATGCAAGCAAAGGGGACTGGCCAGAACAATAAGCCAAGGAAGCTCAAAAAATGCAAGTCTTTTAAGAGTCCTGTCACTTCACTAAAAACATTACTTGAAGTGCTTCTGAATAACACTCAACTAAGACTAATGTAAAATAAATGACTAAAATCTGGCCAAAACAAAAATATACAATAAACCATCTCTCTTGAAAAGCTGACTCATAAATACAACACATTACTGAACCATCTGTCTAAACAGTCATAATATATTTGAACTAAGAATTAGCTGATTTCATGATTCTTAATTAGGGCCTACTGTATGTTGCTTTAAATTAGGGAACTCTTTATCACATCACCTAGGGGGAAGGCCCTGCCAAAAATATATAAAGGAGAAAAGAAAGAGGAAAAAGACATGCACCTGTCATTAATATGGCCAACGATTCAGTAATTTCATTTCGTTTGCAGGTGGAGAAAAGATAGATCATTAATGATTTCTCCAGTCTTGTATAAAGTATTTGAAGTAAGTAAAAGTACAAGTACAAGTATCTTACCAGAAAATGACTTTGGCAGAAGTTAAAGTCACCTTTTAGAATATTACTTGAGTAAAAGTCTTAAAGTACCTGACATTTACTGTACTTAAGTATCAAAAGTAATTTTCTGATATACTAATAATACTTAAGTATTAGAAGTAAAAGTAAAAGTATTTAAACAAAGTGAGTGGTTAGAATTTTGATAATGAATTTATTGTGGCTTCCTTACAGTAAAAGCAACCAGGGTACGGGAGAAAAAAAAGCTTCAACTTTTTAACATTACCGTTAAACTAACCCTAGCCCTAACCCGAAAATAATTCTTGCAAACACGGCCACTTCATCATCTCCGTCATTTGCTTCCGGAGTGGTAACGTTATCAGCAGAGCCTGCTGCTGCAAGCGCCTCCATCATAGCTTGTGTCGTGTGTGATATTCCCGGGAAAGCGGAGCTTCTTCTTCTTGGCACTTGGCGGCCGCGGATGAAACGATAACAAACAGGAATTACGTCACCAACTCGTATTTTGTAGTAACGAGTAACGGTTTTAAAAGAGTAATGTATCGGAGTAAAAGTACACATTTTATTTCGGAAATGTAGTGGAGTAAAAGTAAAAGTTGTCAGAAATATAAATAACGAAGTAAAGTACAGATATGTGAAAATTCTACCTAAGTACAGTGACGAGGTATTTGTACTTCGTTACATTACAACACTGGATTTCTCTCACATTACTAAAATGAACAACTGTCCAGAAGATGGCGACATAGAAGGGGGTTTAAAAGTACCCCAAAGATTCCTACTAAGATTTCCATTTTAAGATTTGGAGATCCACATCCAGTGGAATCTGGATCAGCATTATCCAATCTGACAATGTTTTACAAAACCGAGTCGAAATCAGTGAGGTCACTTCGCTGCTTGATTGGAAAACGTGGGATGTGGTTATCCAGATGAAAAGTTTTTAAAGGCAAGGAGAGAAGAGGAACAGCTGCCACAGATCTGAGAGCAGATGCCACTTAACACACTGTTCATATTGAAACCTTGAATTAAACACACAGAAAATAATAAAGAAAGAAAAAATAGAATAAAGAAAATCGACCTTTCCAAGCGTTTCTAACAAACATATGGCTGCGCTTTTTGTGTGAGGTGGTGAGGTTTTTATTTTGAAAGTCGTGGGCGGAAGTGTAATTCCTTTGTTCTGACGGACTTTACATTGGTGAGAGAAACATCAATTATAAATCGCCCCCTTTTCACGTCAGGGACACGCATCGCGGGAGAAAACTCACTTTTAGACGCTGGAAATTTATTATTAACAAAAAACCACACCGAGGCGCCGGACGACAGGGATAAAAAGTGAGAGGGAGAAACTGTAAACCAAACGAGCCAGCCAAGGAACACCAAGTGCTGCAGAATGGACTCCAGCAAGTTGCCCAGCGCTCCTCCGACGGACTGGAGCTCAGATGAGAAATCGCGGCAGCCGCAGATGGGACAGCCAGCTCCGCCACCATACGAGGACTACCCCCAGTATCCCAACACTGGATATCCCGGCCAGGCGTACCCACCATACCCGCAGGTAGGCAGCAGCCCTCCCGGATGGAAATCACTTTATTCTTGGCCTTACTTATTCCTGATGGAAAAGGATCCTGTCAATCAGTTACATTTATGACTCTTTATAGGAAACACACCCACAAGCCATTTGGTGTAGGATTAAATATTTCAGCCTTACTTTTCTTGAAGCCAGTGGGGGGAAAAAATCCAGTTGGGAAAGATGAGGCCCAGACATAATTGATTTTATCTTTGTAGCTCTCAAACCATCATATTGTGCCACATGTGGATGAAAGGAAGCCTGCCGTAGCGTTTTGACCTGAGAGCATCTGCTACATGAGAAAGACGAATACATGACGAATTGATGAGGGGCCTCCAAAGTGAGCAAATATTAGGCAAGATGAGAGAGACGCCCAAAGCGAATGTTTTCCATATATATATAAATCTTCGATCTCTCGAGGCCCCAGATGTTCAGTGGAGCCAAGAAATTATGCATTATCATTCATTTCAACCCTTAAATACATAAATAAGTAAATAAATAAATAACACATTTTAGATGTTGAGTTTTGAATTTAATGCTTTTTCTGTTTCACTTTCATTTACTTCCAATTTGATAAGGAACAGTAAAACAACATACAAACAAACAAACAGCCAATACAAATAAATAAAACAGAACTTCCCTTGCCACGAGTCTGATAAAGGCTTGGTCTCATGCCTGTAGTGTCTCTGAGACAGTTTTAAAACTGGTTTCATGGAAGCACCCCAGACAGTGTGTTCGTTCAAGGGTTTTCATGGATTATTGTGTTTTGTGGAAGACAGACTTTTGCATTTCCGCTCTCACTCTTCAGTCTGAGGCTGATGATGGAAATTCTGCCTCATGTGCCACTCCTCTGTGCCAGAGGCTGGCAGAGAGGAGCTAATCTTTATCACTGGTGCATTCCTACTAGTCAGTGAAGTGATAATAAACCTCAGAACCCTACCTGGTGTTTATATAATGTTACATATCTGCTGCCTTGCTTTCCCTCACCATCGTCTGATATCTCTGAGTTTCCTTCAACAATAATTAAGTTGAGAATCGTCTTTGCCTCTGTCAGTAAACAAGACTAAAGGGCCTTTTGTGTGTGTGTGTGTGTGTGTGTGTCAAGGTGCATGGAGCAAAGCCTGGTTATTTTCATGATACGATGAGCCTGGCGCATTAAGCAAGGTTAGGGTGGGGTTTTAATGTGCAGTTGAGATGAATATGAGTGTGGGGAGGGGGCGGGTAATTGAATTAGCCGTTCAGTTATCTTCCCATGCCTCCCTTTAAAGAGCGTGCACTCAGCAAGGAGTGGTCGACTCACGCAGACAGACAAAGAGAGAGAGAGAGAGAAAGAGAGAAAAAGAGAATGGATGTAGATAAGGTAAGGCTGCAAACTCCTTTCTAGCACTTCGTTGTCCCTTTCCTCATTTTCAGAGAATAACACATTATTCCCTCTGCTGTAAAAAGAACTGCTAACTTTTCCAGCCATTATTTTGCTGTTAAAGTAGTCATAATGTAAAATACATCACAGCCAAGTGATGTGCTTATTTGTGCAATTACCAGTTATATCCTGAATTATGAGTTTAAAAAAGTTGCATGTTTTGTGATAATTTATTTACTTTTATTGTGTCATATTATAGAAAAAGACATACCCTCCAGCTGTCCAGATGCTGGCTGTCAGCTTGATGCAGATGACAGTGGTTTATACAAACTGAGATTCTGTCGAAACATATGACGAGTGCTTTGGAGTTGCATCAACAGAATCACCTCGCCTTAACTTTTGCAAAAACAGTGTGCTTCTATGTCTTTGTGTATTAGGAAATAGGCTCTTTATCTGGATTCAAAGTCTGCATGGAGGGCCAGGAAACTAAGGATAACTGAATTTAAACTGAATTTATTTAAGGGTAGCTCCAGGCCTGTTCAACTAGTGGCCCACAGGGCGGATATGGCCCTTTAGATTTTTTCTGTGGGCCGTGAGAGGCTGCGAGTAAATCAGGTTGGTATATGTGATAGCCTATGATAAATAAATTAACTTATGCTACTTAGGCTACTGTTAGTCTGATGGATAGTGTTTCAATATGTTCATCCTGTTTTCCATCTTTATGGGTGTGGACCTGTCAGAGAAACACGGCGGGCCCTGTTTCATGGGCGCTGGGGCCAGTTGGTGTTCTGGTGACGTGGAAACACACTTTGCCCATTCATGTGATAATTTAGTGCTCGTACGTGGGGCTTGGTGCCAGAGTGGTAGGGGTGGTTTATTTAGACAAGGAAGAGCAAGGTGAGATGTTGCTGTTTTGTTTACAAAAATTAAGTGTTTGCAGAGCAACATCCATTCTGCCATTAAAATAGGGCCCCGTGTCCCCTTGGTTTGTTAGATGTAGCCTAAACTTTTTAATATCAAGCTTTGTAGTCCTGTCAGCACTGCTTAATTGTATTGACCGGCTGCTGTCTGGAATTGATTATGATACCATTAAAGTGGAAGAAGAGAGATGCATGTGGCTATTTTATTTCATGTGGTAATAAACTCTGAGAGCAGGAGTTACCTGGAGTCGCTTGCTGACAAATTCTTTGTATTCCTTGTTGATGTTACTATATTGATTGTTCTGTGTGGACGGGTCGTTCATTTATTATTGTTTATTAAGGTTAATGTTCTGTGCCAGAGGACACCCTGAAAATGAGATGATGATTTTTTTTTAATGAAAAAATGGAAAAACTTGCTGCTGAAGTTGAATAGTCCTGCTCCAGACCCTCAACGGAAACGTGAAAGTCATACTAAGAAGACTAACAAAATAGCCAAGACAAATTTTAATTGTTTTAAAATAATTAAGCCCTACATTTCCATACAGGCTGCTGAGTTAGTTATGCATGCAGTGATCCTCTCCCACTTGTATTACATTGTATTCCTGTTTGTCAAGCATCTGAGTTCACAGTTAAAGATATGATCTTCCTTTTAATTAGTAACTGAAGTAATAACTAAAAAAAAATTGTAAGATAGCATCACTGCCATGTCCTGAAAAAGTATAAAGTGCTTAATTTTGAAAGTTGTACTTAGGTTTCTTATCTTAAAGCCTCTTAAATTGAAGTTTAAGTTTACATGAACTAAAATGACAAAAATGACACACAGCGCACAAAAATTGCTTCTTTCTCAAATCTCAAATTAATTTGGCCTTCATCTTAGGTTCATTATCTTGATAAAAAAAAAAAATCATAGGTTCCACAGCATAAGGTCACTTTCGCAGCATACATAAGAGTAAAAGTAGGTTATGTGTGCACAAAATAAATCAAATTCATAAAACCTTGTGCACATCAGCATGCAATTATCTCTTTATTAGTTCCAATAATTTTCAGAGAGATAGTCAACAGACTTTCACTGCAGCCATTTAGACATGAAACAGTAGGTAAACACAGGTGCTCCTAATGGTATTAATGAAGGTTCTGTTGTGTTTAAGTGCACTGGAGTCTTTCCAGTGAGCCAGCATGACCAATAGCAGAGCCCTGGCTCTGTTAGACCTAAAGCCAACTAAATCTTAATTAACAACTAATTAACTAACATCAGTAACACCTGTGTTTGCCCTGCTATTGATGTCAAAGTGGCTGCTGTGAAAAAGCAAGACAGATGTGAGAAAGTTCCCTGGTTGCCTCCGTTCGTGTATCAGCAGCCAAACTTGTTCACAAAGTGACTAATAGCTAAAATACTCAAAATAAAATGGACAACCCTTTCTTGCAGCAGGTTGTGCAATATTCACAAAATTTAATTTGGAGATTTGTGTCTATGGATTGTCTATAAATTGTCAATTTTTTGCATGCACATGGACACAAATTTCATATTCATGAGCACAAACTTGCCTTTTAGTGCACATGCAAGATTTTTCCTTTCAAGAAGTGGCTAAATTCCTGTGGTTTTTGGCAACAAAACAACTTGATTAAAGTTAGTGAAAGGGAATGGTTAAGTTTAGGAAAAGGTAATGGTTAGGGTTAGGAAATGGTCCTGGTTAAGGTTTGGAAAAGGTAACGTTAAATGTTAGAAAAAGGTAATGGTTAAGGTTAGAAAAAGGTAACGTTAAATGTTAGAAAAAGGTAATGGTTAAGGTTAGAAAAAGGTAACGTTAAATGTTAGAAAAAGGTAATGGTTAAGGTTTGAAAAAGGTAATGGTTAAGGTTAGGAAATGGTAATGGTTAAGGTTAGGAAATGGTGGTATTTAAGGATACAAACTAAGGTTTTTAGAAACTAATTGTGAATCTTCTTCTATATTGAATTCAAAACCATTGGTTAAGCTTTATTTTCCAAATGTGATGTGATCATTTCACGTATGTTTCAAGTATCTATCTGGTATATTTGACATCCCTGTTTTGTTTTTTACCTGAAAATGGATTTCACGTCTTTGGCACACAGGGCTACGGAAACCCAGCACAGCCTCTGGGTGTAAATTATGGACAACAACCGTACGGCATGGGCGCTGGGATGCAGCATCCAGGACAACCGGGGGCTGTCGCTGTCACCATGCAGCCAACCCGCTGCCCGCTGACTAACCCAGCCAACGACTACTTGGGCTACTCCATCTTCACCCTGTTGTGCTGCTGTCTGCCACTTGGAATAGCAGCCCTCATCTACTCCATCTTAGTGAGTGAGGCTTTTGTACATTCATACCCTGTCAGAGTTTCATTGTCAAGGTGGTTGCCTGCTGCAGAGTCATGCATAATCCATTTCAGTTTCCCATAGCAGCTGTCATATTGTCTTTAAGTGCATATCGGAAACATACACACTCAATATTTTAGCTTCCGACTTGATTGGCTTTTAAGTGGTTGGAAAAACCAGATAGTCATAGTCATGCCATTAGATTGCAGTGCGGCGTGGCTCAGGAGGCAGAGTCCTGCTGGAAGTGCCGGCTCTACCTATGTCGCCACTCTAGGCAATATTACTCCCTTGCACCCTTCCATGCCTGCCCCCCCCCAATGTTTCTGAGGAACACTTCAGGGCACTGACAGTGCCCTGAAGTGTTCCAGTAATTACTGGAGTTTTCACGTTGTGTTGTTTTTTGGCAACACAACTTTTTAAAAAGTGGAGTACCCGATGCACAGCCTTGTGATCTTGCTGCTGATGTAAAAACAACTCTTGCATAATTTTTTTTGGTAATAATGTAACAAAAATAGTTTTTTTTTTTTTTTTCATCAAGTTGCTATAGTTGCCTGATACTTCCGCCCAAAGCACTTGAACGCCAGTCAAATCGTGCACAGGAGCTCCGACGTCAGAAACAAGAGCTTCTGACTTGTCTCTGAGGGCAGGATATGTTTCCAACATGCAGCTGAAGGGATGATTAATCCCAGAATCCCAGAATAGGACCATCCGCCTGTCAGTCACAACCGATTCAAGGCAACAGACAAACCCACTGTCATCTATGCATAATAAAGTAGAAAATCAAGCTTGATTATCACCGTTATGGCTTCAAATTGGCACAGGGATCCTTCTCTTCTTTATTAGGAGTCCCTTGTGATATTTAGACACTAATTATTTTTTGAAACTGTGGGGGAGGGCTTCAGCGTTAATGTTTTAATGTTTTTGTTTTTTTTATTACCATGGATCTTTTGTAGCCCAGAGGAGATATGCTGCTCAAACACTTGGTATGTAGTGTTAGTGTATGTTTATGAGTTGTAGAACATAATAAATTATCTTGAAGGAGTAGATGTTTACCAGTAAACTTGACTCCAATAATTTAACAATATGTTAAATTATTATTTGTTTTAAGAATGTAAATTACTTATTAAACAGACCTAACAATTCAACTACCAATGAATCAGCAGTAGTATGCATGTGATAACATAGATAAAATTAGCCGAAGTG
>OMLB01062619.1:1380-18300 GCA_900302555.1 Myripristis jacobus | reverse complement strand
ACCCGTTTGGATTTTAACGATTCCGATTCCTAAACGATTCCCTCTTAACGATTACAGTTCCTACCGGTTCCGATAATGGTTCCAAATATATACATTTTTGTATTTTTTTAATGACACCATTATACTTATAATAAACAAGTAGTGTTAGTGTAATGTAGTGTTAGTGTATGTTTATGAGTTGTAGAACATAATAAATTATCTTGAAGGAGTAGATGTTTACCAGTAAACTTGACTCCAATAATTTAACAATATGTTAAATTATTATTTGTTTAAAAGTGTAAATTACTTATCAGATAGACCTAACAATTCAACTACCAATGAATGAGCAGTAGTATGCCTATGATAACATAGATTGAAAAATAAGCCAAAGTGATACCGCTTCTCTGATTAGACAAGCTAAGCCAATGTGCTGCTGTTAGCCAGTGAAAATAGAGCGGATATACATATACATACTTGGCATACAGTAATCACTTTGTCACACAATCCATGTCAGTGCGCTGCTGTAGCCTGGAAATTTTCTTTGCGTTTTGGACTCGTACGGTGCCGGCGCAGTTGTTGTAATGTTTTTTCTTGGTGGTGCAGGTGCAGATGAAACAACTGGAGGGGTTGTGCCACCCAGATTTGCTTCCCTCCATGTAATTTTCCCCAGACATACGTTCATATTCCACACAAAAACAGCATTTCATTCAAAACAGCATTATGTCAAATTTCACGATATTCTGCGTTAAAAATAGATTCGTTTTATTTGGCTAATTCCGCGATTCCGTGATCGCGGAAATTATAGGGCCCTACAATGTTAATATTAACAATAACATGAGGGTCGTTTTCACAGGCTTGAACAAAAAACTGGATTAAATTTACTGTTGCCTAGGTACCTTTCTCTTGCCCTTTTCTCTCCCTCTGCAAGCGAAAAAAAATCATTCCGATGGTGTGGCGGCTTTTATTTTGCCGTGGCGGTGCACCATGATCAATTACATGTAGAGGAAACCCTGGTGATGTAAAAAAAAAAAAATAACAGTAACAGAGGGAAAGTGAACAAAAACTCAAGTCACACTGGAATTGCCCGTCAATATGGTGAGGGGCTACAAGGACGTCTTGGAGGGCCGATGTATGTATTTACAGTCAATATTTATTTGGTGAATTCTGCATTGCTCAGAATGAATTATACCAATGCTGATTGAAATGATATACGCGCATGCTGTTATCTTAAATGTGAAAGTAAAATAGCATAGGATGACATGATTATGTTGATGTGACGGCAGGTTCACAATAATTTCTGTGAACACTTTATTCTCCTGGATGACAGAGCCGGTACTTCTTTAGACATTTCTCAGTAGTGGAGTTTGGATTTGCTGTGGTCTTACCACACCCCAACCATAAACATGGACGTCAGAACAATAAAATGATAAAAAAAGAAACACCACAGATTTCAGCTTTAAGTTTGAGGGAACAGCCCCCTCTTTATCTTCATAGTAAACCAACCAAGGGAAAAGTAGGCTGGCCGTGTAAGAAGATGTCGATAACGCAACTAAGATGCACTCTCAAATGCACTTGTACGATATTGACAGGTATTCCAGTTTCAAAATGTGATATGACTGGTAGGTTATTGTGAAAAAGCTGCACTAAGTTGCATGTTAATCTAATATGTAACCATTAAAGTAGTCTGATAACATTGTGCTGTTGCGTATTTCTCGTAATTAACTTTTTTTTTTTTTTTCCGCCAAGCCTGCCAGATAATAATGTTATACTGTAACCACTGGAATTTACTGAGTCCCTGTTCTTCTCCTATGTTGGACGTGGATGGAATAGATACCCTCACTCTGTTAAATGTTAAGTGAAGATCAGCACAGGGTGTAGATCTACAAACTCTGACGGGAAGTTATTATTCTCAGCTGGTAAAAACATCTCAGCTGGTTAACTAATAATGGCATTTAAGTGGTGTCCGTTGTGAAATGCTGAGCAAACCTTTGCCAATTTGGCCGTTTAGCAGTAGTGACTTTCACACTTTTGCAACAACCCTGTCGTAGCGTGTGTGTGTGGGTGTGTGTACAGTGTTAACATACATGTTATCAGCTCAGTATTTCGCTCACTCTCACATCATTCTCAATTATGTTCCGTATGTTGTGCAGTTAACACACTGCAAGAAGAGGCTCCTCCCTCTCTCTGTGGACCTTTCTCTCTCTCCCACACACACACACACACACACATATATGCAACACCATGGAAAAGGCCAAAAAATTTTGCAATGAGCAGCAATCAGTCATGTTTTTCAGTGTTGTAATCTGCACTGCAGTTCAAATACTTAAAGGCAGGGAACAAATACGCCTCATTGGGACTCAAATGTGCAAATTAAGTTGGAAAACTCGAAATTAAGTCGATATGTGGCACAAGTGTATCAATAATGAATAAGTATGTCGATATTTTGATATTTCGATATTTTGTGAGAGAGAGAGAGGGAGAGAGAGAGGGAACAGAGAAGAATAACAGAGAGGAGACCGAGGAGCTTTTTTGCAAATGTGACTTCACGTATCTCGCTGAGAAACTGAGGAAAAGTCACGAGTCATGGTTGCTTAATTGTTAATGACACTTTATGCTCACAGTCCTCTAGTGATGTTGTTGTTGAAACCAACGCTGAAGAGAACCAGCATTGCAGGTATTCTCTTTATCAAAGCTGCCTGGTTGTTGATACTCTTATTTAACACAGGACGCTTGACAATTTTGTGACAACGAATACACAAATAAAGTTATTAGTATAGTTACTGTTGTTTATTTTGTCAGGTAGCCAGTTAGCTGTACCCCATCCATCAGGGCATCACACACTCTCACAGATCCCAACCCTGAACACCAAAGACTGAGATCTATGAAACAGCATGTGGTTCACAATCAAAGGTTTATTTATCTATTACTCTTAATGCAAACCATGATTATCATTTATTTTATGTGCAACACACCAAATCATCAGTTGAAAAAAATCAAATAATGATTTGACAGTTAACCTCAGATTAATTCCAGATGAAGTCCAGATTAAGTCTTATATGGCAGAGTAATCCTCCCATAAACTGGCAACTTGCCTCTATAATCCCCTTTACATGATTTAGTCCTAATAAATCTTAATTTTCTTTCTTTTTTAAGAAGTCTTAATTTTTTTTTTAATTTCCTCTTAAAATATTTGCTTCCTCTCCCATCACATCCTCAAGTTTAACCCAAGCAAGCAGCCTTTATCCTGCTCCACCACGTCATGCGTTCATCATGCCATGGGACTTTGTCTATTGTAATTATAAAGTTCAACGCTTCAGGCGCTACTTTTAGGACAGCTCCCACCCACCACCACCACCCTCAGTACACCCTCAGTTGCACCCATGAGGATACAGAGTGAGGATTGGTGGCAACAGGTGGGGTGGAGAGAGAACTTTAAAATGGAGCTGTTTGAACTATGTGAACTCTGCGCCCTGTGTGGGCCCAGGATTTCGCCCCGTGCTTTTGGCCCTCATGAGTTTCTCTGAATAATGTCAGATGAAGAATCCTCTTCATCCTCTTAAAGGCGGCCTGCTTTACCCCATTGGTGTAAACACAGAAAAACTCCAGTTACGTTACAACCAGCACTATTTTAGCCACGCCGCCATGTAACAAAGGAGATGATGGTGCACGCACATCAACACTGATTACACAGGTTTTGAAAATCTTCACCCCAGAAAGAATTTTCCACAAAGTTTGTAGGCTTAAAACCTAGTTTGCGTGCGGTTGGCAGGCCATAAAGCATAGAAAAATGTAACACCTGTGTACATGTGGACAGGTTTACTATTTGCTCTCAGAACCCCCACCCTGGCACAAGGGTTGTTTTTCACAAAGGGATTTTTCCCAGTTTATTAAAAATGAAATATACAATACCAAAACAACTTTGCAACTTTTTCAAAATGTATTTTTAATGTAATCTGAGCCTCGTAAAGAGCAATGTATTCAGTATTCAGGCACCAAATCCAGATTAAATGATCTGGATTTTTGATCTTGATCTTGATCTTTCTAGCTATTTCTGGTGAAGTTACTGGCTGTTCACTGTCCCGGTTAGGTACATACATCATGAAATAAATTAATAATGTTAATCAGGACAAGAAACACACATATAGTGGTTATACCCCTGAATATCCAGTTTTATCTTATTCTTTTAAGATTAAGTCAGTGGGGCAGGTCACCCTGCCTGGTTAAGATGCCGTTCCACCCTGTTGTAAGAATAAGATGTTGAGGTAAATACTTAATATTTGTCATTTTAGGAAAATGGTCAGATTTAAAGATATTGAATACTGACACAAAATAAAGGTCAGTACACAAATATTGTTTTATCAGTATTGGCATATAAAAAATCATATTACTAGTTTACGAGAGGTTCTTAAAAACACTTGCATATAAGACCACAACCAAGACATAAATAAATAAATAGATAAGTAATAATAATGATATTGATGAAACATGGGGCAGTCTAGTTTTCCAGTTTTTTACATTTCTTCCACTTTTCCATGTTACATCAAACACTGTATAATTATTATCCATCCAACCTGTTAATCTATTCCTGAACATTTTCAGTCAGTTGGTCCTAACAATGTCACACACACACACACACACACACACACTCACACACAGACATCATGGATGTACAGATGTTTTTCTTTGTGAGTTGCAAATACTGAGCCTCTGTAGCAGCGTCCCACATGTTTTTTTGAGGACCAGATTTTTTCAGAATGAGTTGTTGGTGTTATTGTAGGAGGTTTGCAAAACAATGCATCAAGGAAATAAAAGGATCAAATGTCTGCTCCGGTAACTTTCCACAAGACAAATGTGAAAGTATATCTTTGGAGGAGGAGTTTGCCAGTGAGAAGGCGCCAGTGCTGAACTCTTTGTGAATATGTGTGTGTGTGCGTGTGTGTGTGAGTGTGACTGCGCTAACTTTCATTTTTCCAGAAGTTACTTGCCATTCCTTTCCCTATGATTCCATAAGGGTTACATCACTGAAAAAAGCTTGAGAAGTAACTGACGGGGATAAGTTTCATTTTCCTAGAAGTTACCTGCCCTTCATGTCTCCCTTCTTACTGAAAACATCAGTCCTGTGCTTCTTTGCTCTGTTTGAGCCTTTAATGAATCACATTGTTGGTGTAAATCCCCTCCCTGCTATTCAGAGTCAGTGGAAAGTGCTTCATTCATCTTTGTTACGCCTCACTAAAAAATCTTGTCATCACGACACTTCAATCATTCTTAAAAATCAGTTATTGGAACGGGGGGCTGGAACACATGGAAACATTTCATTTCACTGATGAATTATTTTGCAAAGGGAGCAATCCCATTCCTTTTGACACCAGTTTAGCTGCATGAGAAAGATAGTGGTGTTGAAAAGGAGAATGCATGCTCCAAACCTTATAGGGATACATAAATCTTTTTTTTTTCTCTTCAAAGAGTCCTGTACACAGATGTACAGTACACAGATGCCTCAGACTCCTCTCTGAAGGGAAAAGTGGATGAGAAGTGAAATGTTGAAATGAGGATCCCAGTATTGCGTACTGCGTTGTAGAAGTGGAAGCTCTAAGCAGTTTGACCTCGCATGTTTCTGGTGGTTGCAGAAAACATGAACAACAACTGATTTTCTGCGTGTCCCTTCTCTCTGGCCGGGGTCGCACCTTGCCAGCATTCAAAACCTAATACAAGCCACCTTGCCTTGTATACAAAATTAAATACATTTCAGTGCATACAAAGTAATACATTTCCGTCACAAAACCAGCTCTGGGAAAAAAAGTCAGACTTCACAATCACTCAGCGCCATTTTCACTCCATCCGTGTCATCAGTGCGCTCTCTCGCCGGGTGATGGCCACGCCTGTTCTATCAGCTGTTTCAAAGCAAACGTGCCTGGATGGCGACCGTGGTGACCTGAGAGAGAAAGACACAGAGAGACAAGTGTATTGTCAGAGGGAAAAAAAACAAAAATGATGCAGACTTGGGATTTTCCTGGCTGTAGTAACCTGGTGAAATACAGAAGGCCTTCATCTTATGTATTTTACCGGCAGTTTCCTATCACCGACTGACCTCTTCGGCAACTTTGGCCTCTCAAGGTCGGTTTGAGCAGCCAAACCAGGGAGTAGAATACTTGGTGTGTGTAAGTGTGCATTTCAACAAAGAGGATTATGTCTCTACACACCCAGGACAGAGGAGAGCACTGCTGTGCCAACCCCCCCAGGTAAGAAAACCAATGACTAGTTTGCTTGAAGTGGCTATTAAGGATCAGCTGGTGTGATCAGCTGATCACCGACTAGTGAAGCTTCTACGTAATATAACGTTATGTGATGGCCATTGTTATTATTATTGTCTGCTTCAGTGTGAAAGTGTAATCGTTATAGGCTGGTGAGGATGACCA
Organism: Myripristis jacobus; assembly: GCA_900302555.1. Taxonomy (NCBI): domain Eukaryota; kingdom Metazoa; phylum Chordata; class Actinopteri; order Holocentriformes; family Holocentridae; genus Myripristis; species Myripristis jacobus. Next base: position 11,905 of record OMLB01062619.1, on the reverse strand, counting down.
ACATATAAGATAGTCAAGAGTTTCTGTTGTCAACATTGCAGGTAAAACATATTGCATGTTACTTCAGAGTGCCCTGCAGGTTTTATGAGACCGCTCTGGATGTGGTGATATGTCCAGATGTTGTTGGCATAGAAACAAAACCCACACCTAATTAAAAAAAACAAACAAACAAAAAAAATGCCTTTTCTGATGAGACGCTGGGTTGAGTCTCTCCTCTTTTCTGTCAGGAAAAAACGCTGCGATGTCAGTACGGGCCTGAACTACTCATATCTCCCGATACTGATGGAGAGAATATGGTGCCGAGTGATTGTGAAGTCTGAGGGGTTTTTTTTTCCCCAGAGTTGGTTTTGTGACAGAAATGTATTACTGTTTTGAATGCATGTTGTTCTGAGAAGCAAAAGTTTTTATTTTTGTGACTCCAGCAAACTAGCTGGAAGCACTGGCTCCCTCAAGTATTGCTTCGGGGGCCCGAGCTTTGGCCAGGGGACACCTCAAGTAAAAAAAAAAAATTTAAAAAAATTCCCTTTTCATGCACTACACTGCCGGAGAGGATTTCATACAACTTCATGTCCAAAAATGCTAACTATCCCTTTAATGCATCATCCAATAACATGATATACATATGATTCTGCAATGTGCTATTATGCATTACTTATCTTAAGTAGCCTACTTTTACTTTTACTTTTACTTAAGTGAGATTTTTAAGAGACTTGTACTTGAGTATAGTCTTTTGGCACTGAAGTGAAAGATATGAATCTGTCTTCCACCGCTGGTTTTGAGTCTTAGGATGCGCTCTCAGATGTGGGTTTTTAAGCGCTCATTAAGTCATATGTTAGTGATGAGCTTTTTTGATCAAATTGAACATTTAAACAATAAAAAACAAGTTTGATATGGGACTGGGCGATATGGATAAATCAAATATCACAATATTTTTGACCAAATACCTCAATACTGATATAGTGTAGGGATGACTATTGGTGCTTTCATAAAAATATTTACACAGTGACATTTTTGATTAGTGAGATTTTTGATAAGTGGGCATTTCAGTAAATGCCCATATAACCAAGGGGTTAAAGGCAAATAATAAACCAGCTAGAACAGTTCAGAGTTCAGAAAATGACATCGCTTCACTGTAATGCAGCATTTTAAACCAGGACAAGACAATATGATGACATATCTAATATACCAGACAATATATAGTCTCATATCACAGTGTCGATATTATATCAATATATTGCCCAGCCCTAAATATTTAGAAACCTATATTATCCCTTTAGACCTGATATGCCTTAATTTTGGGATACCAAAGCTTTCTCTTTGTTGTTCATTGACATTATCAACATAAAGACTACCTTTGTTGGCTGAGTGAGTATGGCATGTGTTATTTTTAATAGAATCAATCTGGGTTAATTTGATTTTTCCAGTGAAAATACCCTAAAACTCAATTTAAAAAAAGAAGGGAAAAAAAACAAACAAAATTCAACCTTTTGAAGTTGTTCATTGCTTTTCAGTACCTTCATATGAATAACTGGTCATGCTTTCTGTTAAACTAAACCAGAACAGGTGAAGGCGCTTCTAGAGACTGAGATTAAAGGCAGCCACAAGTTCTGCATACTGCTGGAGGTCTTACTTCTCTTTGCAGTTTGTGGTTGACAGTTTCCCAGCATCTTCCCCTCTGCATCTTCTCACCGTCTACATGGCAGTAGACGGTGAGAAAGTCAACCACCAATGGACCATTTGCTGTTTCTGTTTTGTTGCAGAATAATTTCACTACATCAAGAAGGTTGTTAGACTCAATGTAAATTAATTTGAATTTCTCATTTTCCAACGCTGCGGCCTTGTGGGTGGTGCTGTAGGCCAGACAGTCACTCATCATGATATGCTCAATCTGCTGCCACTTGAATGTTAAAATGTCTCTTGGGTGACATTTAGGATTGGATGAGAGCAACCTGCACGTCATAAACCGGGCAAAAAAAAATGCAAAGAATTAACATCGATGGTTAGTGCAAAGAGCTGCAAATACAGTGGGAGGGAAATTATTTAAAAATGCTGTGCAGGTACTTCAGGTGCACAAACACAGTACGTTTTGGTCTTGAAAGTAGCTATTTTGTCCATGTGGGCCGTGATGGCACATCCTCCAGCATCAGTTTGCTCCGTTAACGAAAGACACTCCAACAATCCATCAGGTCGGGAAAACGCAGGAAATTCTGTTGGCGCACGGGAAGAGATGCTTGATGTAGCTCTGCTTCTGACGGAAGAGAGGCCATCCGAAAAATAGCTATCGTTATTCTTTATTCTTTAGTATTCTTTATTCTTTGTGTGGATGCCCATTTGGTCGCTGATCTTCCTGGGGGCCACGCAAAAACAGCAACAACAAAAGCAAGCAATCATGAATACAAATGAAACAAAACTAGTTACATACAATGAAGACAAAAACAAAATTCAGATGCATAACAAAAAAGCAACACAAAGAAATTCAGCATTTTTTTTTTTTTTTAGTAAAAGAAAATCTACTTTTATTCTGTGTAATACTGATGAGGAGCACATTCCACGTGGAAGAAGCTCTGTTGAGATCAGCTCTTATCATACAATAAGTTCTCCCAGATGCAAATAATACAACTACATACAGATCTGAACCAGCAGAAACGCTGAAAGAGATAATGCCACACACCGTGCACGGCTGAAAATGTAGACACAGTCAGACTCCAGGAGATCTACATATATTTTGCATTGCGCTGTAAAGGAATTATCTCATTATAATTGTACAAATCAGTTCATGTAGATTTTGAATTTTAAAATAAAAATATGCTAAGAAATAAGTGAAACATCCAGTGTTGGCGTAATTGGCATGGCATCATTTAAGACTGTGTGTATTCCATAGAAGCCCACATCTTGATTTATCAAAAAAATATAAAAGTTTAGTGCCTTCAAATAGTTCAAAGCAGCACGAGAGATATTCCTTAACATGTTAAGTAAATAAAATGAGCAGCTGCCCCGCTTCCCCTGACCAAAGTGCTTGTTTCTGGAGCGCTGACAAACAGGCTGGGTGCTGGGAAACCGTTACAAACAGTAGTAAGTGAATGCAGCATGCTGTTCCTTCTCAACAACAGTCTGCTTTATGACGCAGGGTGTGTGTAGCAGGCAGTCACGCCTCTCACATGCAGGCCTCATGACAAACTGGCCTGGACTTATTCCAAATAGTTTTTATCGGCCTAACGGCACATATTCCACACATACACACCTGGAGTCTCCCAGCAGCAGCCGTTGCATTTATAAACTGGTTCCGTTCAACATTGTTGTTTGAATCAATCAGTCCATGACATGAAACAAGGATTTGCCTATTGCATGGCAAAAAAGTGAAAAAGTGCAGTGGACTGGGGCGGCATAGATCTGTTAATTATTTGTAACTCAGTTTAATTTATAACCCAGTATAATCATTATCAGTTGTACTAATAGCTAAAAAGGTACATTGACCTAGTTGATACCATATCTAAAAACAGGTGCAGCACAAAGCAGTGGCATACACATGGGCTGTGCCAGCAATAGGAGGGCACTCACTAAAATTAATGCCAACTAACCTGATATCTTAAAAGGCAGATAAACAGATCAGATTTTTTACGCACATATATTTCTGTGTGTTAGGTCACAGAGGAGTGCCAGACAGAATAAAAAATACCTCAGTTCTGGGCAAATTTTTCAAAATAAAACCCTCACTGAAAATTTGCTTAATCGTATCACAGTGTAATCTAACAGTTTCAATTGTAATATCATTTTATCTGTAATGATTCTAGTTCACACATTGACAGATTACTCTGCACAGCTCGACTTAAGCTTATATGTTGTTCTCAAGTGATTTTTTTTAATTATTATTTGTTTTTAGGTCAGTGTCCCGACATTTCCGTGCTTGTTTTTGCTTGAGGTAGCTTGAAAATGGGCTGCAGTGCATTTACGGTTACTGTTGTGCGATTACTGTTGTACCCACGTTGGTTAACCATGTTTTTATTTGGTTTCACAGTTGAAAGTGGGTTAAAGGGCATGGGCTTAATGGGTGCATGTTTACAGGCAGCAAGGAAGAGACCTACTTTTATCACATATGAGATAAATCTCTTCTGCATTTCCAGCGAAATATTCCTTGCAGTAGTAGAGTTGGTGTGGTAAATTCTGCAAATGATGCCATGCTAGCTGCCCTCCATATTTAGCTGTAAGCCTTTACTAGCCCTCGCATCTTCCTCTCCCCCTCTTCCTCTTCCTCAGTGTGCCCCACCCCTATTAACAGTCACTGTTAATAGGGGTGGGGTATGAATTGATTTACTTGTGTATCATAATTCATAAAAAAAATCTTTCAAAAATTAATTACTGAATCAATTTTAAGTAAAACAATCACATAAATATTGCTCCAAATGATACATTTTGGCAAGGGAAAACAAGTGGGCTCCTTGAACTCTGACCTCCAGATGTCTGACTGAAAATCGGTTCTCTGGGCACCCACGGCTCCCCCCCTCCATTTTATGTTAATCCCATGCAGTTTTGGGCAAAATCGATGCAGATTTTATTGATATTTTGTTTTTTGTTCTTTTGTCCGGTTGTAAAATGGTGTATTTGTGCAGACTGGGGCCTAAACAGTCTTGCAGTTGCAGCAGTTGGCTTTGACTGGAAAGCTGAGACTCAGTGGATACAATGAGCACAATTTCATTCATGTGTGATGATGTCAGCTCCCATAGCAGCCATTTCACAGCAGTCAGAGCATTTTTTCAAACTTGACATCACTGTACAAAATAACCTATAGTGACCTCTGGGATGATCACAGCCTCATGCAACTTTACAACAACAAAATAGAGGAGAATTCAAAAAACAGAAATCGGAATAAATTGTAATACTGAATTGCAAAAATTGTCCATATTGTCCCAGCCCTAACTATCACCTACATTTGAGCTAATGCCGGCAAAAAAAAAACAAAAAAACAAAAAACATGATTGAGTGTTTCTGTTCCCTTTAATGAACTACGCCATGAATTTTTTTAGGAAGCACTTATTAGTTAGTGCAATTGTTTAGTTACTTCTGCTTTTACTTGTTTGTCTCACTTGAAGAACCACAAATGCACACACACACACACGCGCGCGCGCGCACACACACTCAGAGCTCATCACCATTTGTGTTCTGAGGATTTCAAAGCCTCTTTGTATCGATTGGTGGGAGTGCATGGCTCACTGTTACTCCATTATTGTGTTGTGTGGTTACATAAAGAGGGGCCTGGATAATTACAAGGAGACAGAGGCTGGTCAGCAGCAGGGACTCTGTGTCCCAGGGAAGGGTCTCCACTCTCCCCTGTCTCCATAACAAGACACAGACAGGGAAAACACAGGAGAGTAAGAAATAATATGCAGGCTGTTTTAAAATGCAAATCTAAAATTGTTTTCTCCTTGGAAACAGCAATGAGAGAAACAAGAGTTGTCTCTTTCTCAACAAGAAAGAAAGCCAGACTTTCACTGGCTGCTGTGAGTAACGATATTTCAGTGCGGATGTGTTGATCAAAAAGGGCACGCCATGTCCTTGACAGCTGTCTCCCGGGTAAAACACTGCAGGCTCAGCAGGTTCTCTGACCAAAACGTAAAGGTTAGTTCAAGTAAACCTGCTGCTGATGATTCGAGTCCACATTTTGACAGATCGCTGTTCACAGCTCAACTTTAGCTTACATGTTGTTCTCAAGTGACACTTAAAATTTGCTTTTAGGTCAGTATCCCCACATTTTCGTTCTTGTTTTGGCTTGACGTAGCTTGAAAATGGGCTGTGCTGCATTTACGCCCCTTTGTACGATTACTGTTGTACAGGTGACCCACGTTGGTGAACCATGTTTCTATTTGGCTTCACAGTTGAATGTGGGTTTAAAGGGCATGGGCAGCCAGGAGACATACCTCTGTCCCTTCTGAGATTACTTTTGTCAAGTCAGATGTCAGATAAAATCTCTTCTGTATTTCCAGTGAAATATTCTTGATGTATAAATATGAATACAATACATCATTTCCCAGAGCTGGTTATTGCTAGGGATTTCACCATATCATATGTATGATAATATATGGCCAGTGGTCTGACATTGCTGAATCCCTACCTTTAATGCAGTTCTAAACCCTGCATTGAATTTTTTTTTCATTTTGCAAGTGATTTTACTGCATCTCCCAGGTGAAATGCGACAGGCTCAGCAGGTTTTCTTACCAAAACTGCGAGGTTAGTTCCTGTAAACCTGCTACCTAGCAGCTTTTCCTGGAATATCCCCCAGGCTACAGGGTTGTGTTTTGTTTAGGATGTACGTCAAGCTGCCGTTTCTGTGTGGGTGTGTGGGTGTGTGGGTGTGTGTGTGTGTGTGCAGCCATGTGTGTGTGGATGTGTGTGGAGAGCAGCCCAAGGGCCAAACAGAATAGAAGGCAGAGATGGAAACAAGACAGAGCAAGAAAGAGGGACCAGAGAAGCGGATAGAGAAAAAACAGATTCGGGGGCATTCTGGCGTCACTCTGACATTTAACATCTGACATTCTTACAGTCTGACATTTCTCTCTGGAATTCGATGTTTTGGACGACAAAATTGTAGTACAAGCAGGCCCATTTAGAAAATGACTGCATGAGAATGTGTGTGTGTGTGTGTGTGTGTGTGTGTGTGTGTTTGTCTTACTGATCTTGTGGTTTTATACCTCTGTTCACACACAAACCCCTTTCCTCCAAACCTTCTGACATCGATCTATGTTCGATCGATGGATGGGCTGGCTGATATTCATATCCATCACAGATAGGTCACATCTTTGCCAAAATGCAGGAAAAGGCAGCACATACTGAAGGAAAAGGGACTCGGGCATGGACTGCTCTGACTCTGACTCTGTAGCCCTCTTCCCCGATGTTTACAACAGTTTTTCCAATCTGAACTGTATGTAAGTCTGTTTATAACAAGTGTTTGTTTGGCTTGGCTCAGCTGTCAGCACTTCCCGGTCAGCCAATCAGCTGGCCTACCACCAAATAAACAACAGCTCAAGAGAGTAAATACTCCTGCAGAATAAGCTGTCAATTCTGAATACATCCATACCTACCTACAGGCAAACCAAATAATAAACTAAATGATATTACTTGTGTGTCCATTTAGCCAAATAGATCCATTTTCACACATGGCTGTTTCAATAGTGGAGTTTGTTCCACCCAAATGGCAATATTAGCAGCATCAGTCCAGAAAACCCAGTTTCTGTGATAATGTCAAGGGGAGTTGCATCTGAAGTGAAACTCTGAAAGTTGGAATGTGAACCGCAGCTGCACTGCAGAGTGCAGACAAATGATGCTTTGTCAAGACCTCAGCGCGCTCTGTCTTGTGCACCAGCCCGTCACTCCTTTCTCTGACAGCAGCATCAAACAGACGACACAGCCTCTGCCACCCAAGCCCCCAAGCCCACTCAGCTGAGCGCTCGCAAGAAGTGAATGAACTTCCTGTAAAAAATCTGGGTCTTGTGTCATGCGGCCGTGGTTGCCCATCTTAACAGTTTTAGTTGATGTTTTTTTGCTGGCGTTGGTCCACATCTGTGAAATACAAGTGCTTATGGCGATATACTGTAGCACACAAATGAAAGCTATTTGAAGAGTTTATATCCAGAATGCCATTAAGCTGTTTAGGCCTGTAAAATCTGTAGGAGTTTTGTTATTTTGTCGAGAAAACGCTTAAATTACAAACTACTTTTTTTTTAAAGTACCATAATTTGTTGAGTTTTGTGCCATTTTCCAGAAGTAGGTGTGACTGTTGTACAAATTGGTAATGCCCCATATAAACAACTCACTTCCTGGATCAGTGAACTGAAATTCTGTTCCCGGCAAAACACCGCCTTATCTTTTGCTCTCTTTCAGCATTACAAGCAGACTATTATGTGCGCACAGCATTGCACTGCTAATGAGGCCAAATGGAACTGATGGATGAGTGCTAAAAATGGACAATCAGATTTCCATGCTTCCTTGTTGTCGCGCTGATGTCGTTTGTAATTTGCCTCATGAGAAGTGGCTCAACAAGTTTATTACAGCCCAGTTTTCCTCAACTAGTCATTGTCTGCTGCAGAACTGCCTTTCACATTGTAGAAGGCAACACCCACCAGTGCTTATGTATTGTTTACTGTCAGAGAGCCATATGCCTTGTAGGAAAAAAAATGATTCTCCCTTAATTACAAACTGATCAGTAGAATCATAAGCTCCCTCAGTTTCACTGCATATAGGTGTAAGTTATAAGACTTTTGGTTTGGACAAATTTAAATGTATTGGCTGTTAAATTGGAGTAGAAGTACACACCATTACGTAAGTTGAACATTAGGATGATTATAATACTGAATACAAGAAGATATTAAGAAACTGAACATCAGTGGAATGGAAACCACTCAGTATGCAATGTTGCCTCTAAATAATGTTTTATATAAGCTCATGCATATACGTATAGAAAAATGGGAAAGCACCTTGTAAAGCAAAAAAATATATAATTAAAAAAAAGAATTTATCAAACATATTATTTTTACGCTGATGCATCTTAGCTGCAAATCTCTGTCACTTCTGGTCTTTTTAAATATGTCTAGTCTCACCCAGGCAGCCAGGCTGATGAAGATACTTTGCTTCTTTTTTATGAGGAAGCGTGGGCTTGTGACCCCCTCTACCCAGACTCGCGTATAATAAATCCCAAATGGGTGTTTTTAAACAGCCACCTAGCAGACCTTTGAAGTAGAAGTCACACAGAGCGCATTTTATGGAGGCAGATGTCGCTGAAACAAGCCGAGGCTCCGCCCGTTCAGCCTGCATCAACACCAGCAGCCAAGAGCACATGAGACATGGAAATTTACTGTGCCCCTAAATCACAGAGTCTGCGTCCGTTGTATGTGCATGCATCTGTGCCAGTACGCAGAAATCACACAGATTAAAACACTGAGGTGCCCGCTGCAATGGAATGCACTCCTCGTGTTAGCCGTGCTGGACTCGCCGTCCGCGGATTACAGAGGTGAAGGCCTGGCTGGGACGGGCCAGCAGCTCAAGGGCCGGGGTGGTGGTTGGGGGGTAGTGGGTGGTCGAGGTGTCATGGAATGTTCCAGCACATATGGGCTGATGGCATACCCACATGCACAAACAGAAACACAGGCAGGCAGGGACAGAATGATACTTACATGTGGAATGAATTACCGATGGGAAATGGCAGAGACCCCCACAGAGCCTGCCATACAATACACAGTACTTGGCTGCTGATTTGTATTTCAATTCTGTAATTAGTGCAGTTATTGCAAAATACTTTTTGTGTTTTTAAATACTGGACTATGGAAAATGGCTGAATCATAAATCTTAAGACAGGTATCATGAGCGTGTCAATCAAATAAGCTGAACTTTTTAACATTTACTGCAGCTGCAAAGAAAGAGACCAACCAGCAAAAGAAAAGACGGCTCTTATGTCGGTCCAGTTGCCAGGAAAAAATGTTTTACATTTCTGCAAACCAAGGACACATTGAAATGTCATGTTTTAAAGTTTCCTGGCATAGTATAACCATGCGCTCAGATTCATAATCCACAGCCGTGGATTACGAATCCGTGCCCACAGATTGGTAAACCGTGTCCTCAGGTTTGGGCACGGATTATGAATCTGATAGCATCAGTGCACATAGCTGTCTAAACCGAGCGTACAGATTTACTTTCTTTTTCTCAGCTGACAGGCCAGGGCAGCTCCGTAAATTCCTGTGATGATATTGTTGAATGCCACGATGCTACACCAGAGAGTTTGAAAAGGTCAAAACGACAAAGTATAGATTTGGGTTCAGCATACTGATATAAAATTGTCAAAAAAAAAAAAAAACACAGCTGAATCGCTATTTTTTTCCCACCAGAATGAATGACAAAAGATGCAGAGGCAAAAACAGTATAATGACAAATATAATGACAAATTTAGAAGATGCCTCAGGTAAAATTAGCACATTAACACCTAGTCAGCTTGATGCAACACCTGCAGTGCCGTTTTTATTCAGGTTTGTTCAGGAAAGGAATGGTCCAGGACTGCAGGATCATGTGACAGTGATCATATCATATAACATATCAAGTATCATCACCAGATGAACTTGTGACTCTCTCAGTTCACTGCAGTTCACAGGTGCTTTACTGGCCTGACAAGTAGTACACTTTATTGGTAAAGGCTGCTCGAAAGGATCTTTCTTGCCTTCTCTCTCTCTCTCTCTCTCTCTCTCTCTCTCTCTCTCTCTCTCTCTCTCTCTCTCTCTCTCTGAAAGTCACGCCCATGGTTTTGAAATGTGTCCTGTCCCCTCTCTCATCAGCTGTATTCAGTTCTGCTTGCTGGGATTTTCTCACAAATATTACTCCCACTCTCTAACTCTCCCACTCTCTCTTTCCCTCCTTTTCAAATGAACACACACAACAACAACAACAACAACAACAAAAAGACAGACAAAGACAAAGGGAGACAGGCATGCAGGCAGATGGGCGGCCAGCTAGGCAGAAAGACAGATGCAGGAAAAGTATGCCAGTATCC